>JAVTVY010019905.1:0-75609 GCA_036873755.1 Hanleya hanleyi | reverse complement strand
TCCGACCACAGTGCTATGGACAAACAGCAGCTGCCTCTGAACACAACGTCTCCCAAAACGCGCAAAGCGCAAGTGGGCTTTGTGGTGATACTGCTAACCCTGCTGAGTGTGTTGTACGGAGGTGTTTTACGACGTAGCCTATGTCAGCACGTTACTTAACCAACTGAGAACACCAGCCACCAGTGAAACCGGTCTACAGATAGCACCAGTCAACCCCGTATCGAGTCCAGTCACCACCACACCCCGTGTACAAGCCACGTCGAGCTCCACACCAAGCTCCACATCTACACCAAGTACACCAAGTACGTCTGAAGACCCACCGGATTTCATCCCTCACAGTGAACAGACAACGACGACCCACGTTGTACCCACCACCATCATCACTCGCAGTGAACAGACAACGACGAACGACGTTGTACCCACCACCACCACTCCAGTTCACTCGTACGAAATTTACAAGAGCGGGTTACCACGACAGCGGATACACCTCGAACCATGGACCCTCGGTGGCAGCATCCCTTCACTTGCGTCATCGCAGGACCGACGGGCTCCGGCAAAACGCACTTCGTCAGGAAGCTCCTTCAACACGCCGACAGCATGATCACCCACCCATTGCCTGAGTCGTGTGGTGTTATGGAGAATGGCAGGCAGCGTATGCAGCAATGCCCCATATCACGTTCGTGGAAGGCCTACCTAACCTGGCCGATTTGGAACCCGACACCTTGGTGGTTCTGGATGATCTCATGGCGCAGACGGATGCGCGGGTCACCCAACTCTTTACCAAAGGCAGCCACCATCGACGGCTCAGCATCATCTACATTGTGCAGAATCTGTTCAGTAAAAACAAAGAACATCGGAACATCAGCTTAAATGCCCACTACCTGGTGGTCTTCAAACACCCGAGAGATACCACTCAACTGCCGCACCTGGCGAGACAGATATATCCCGGCCGCACACCGTTTGCGTTGGAAGCCTTTAAAGATGCCACAACCCCTCAGCACGGGTATATGCTCTTCGACCTCAAGCAAGCCACCCCCGAACACCTTCGACTACGGACCGGCATCTTTCCCGGAGAGGCCCACCACGTGTACTTGCAAAAATAATGTAAACACATCCACAGTGGCGCCCCTAGCTGGAGTGTGTGTGTTTGATGATGGAGATAATAAAAAGAATTAATACCACAGCATGGTTGACTTTGTCTCTGTTCTCTGAGGAAGATAAAAAGGGCAGAGTTGTGGGTTCTGGCATTAGTTGTACATGATGTCTGCGCGAGTACGGAAGCACGCCCCGACGCTCCGTGTATTGAAGACGGCCCCACCCGAGTTGGTCCGAACCATTGTACGCGGTGCGGACCCTGACCTTGTACGCTGTCTGTGCGAGATCGGGTACAACCTGTTAAAAGGCAACGTACCACTGACTCCGGCTCAGAAGACCAAATTGGCCGAGCATAAGACAGGTCTCCGAACCCTAGTCCAGAAGCGGTCCCTCAAACACAAAAGAAAAAGGTGTTACAGAAAGGCGGCTTTCTCGGGGCCATCTTAGCACCGTTGGCCGCTTCCGTGTTGGGTCCAGTATTGGGTGGACTCTTCGGCCGACAATGAACCACACGAAAAAAATGGTCCTCGTCGAACCACGATTCCTTCAAAACCTCCAATCGCCCTACCCTGTCCCACCTACGGTGCAGACCATAAACACCCTCGATGGGGAGATTGCAACAGATCTTACAGAGACCAGGGTTAAGCGACAGTGAGAAAGTACAACGGTACAATGGGACGCTTCAACGGTACATGACGTTCATGGACCAATACAAATCCTTCTCTACCCCACCACCACCGCCACCACCACGTGACACACCGCCGACCTCAGCACCGCTCCAACAGCCGCCATTACCAGGGGTACCACCCACAGCCCTACAGTGGGTGGAAGACGAAGTGCTGAAGAGTGTACCTGCATCGTTCAAGAAACAAGCTGGCCTGGTATTACAACGGATGAAACAGAATCCTAACATGACGTGGAATGATAAAGGCGAACTCCTGGTACAGAATCAGGTGGTTCCCGGGACCCACATGACGGATTTAGTGAATGACCTGATGCGTAAACGCAGGTCGCACACGGATCCTCGAGGATGGGAGGTCTTCGCTCAAGGCTTGAAAGACATGCATGTATCACAGGAATTGGTGGGGAACCCCCACCGCTGGGCCTTTATGCAGCGAACCCAGCAATCGCCGAGTGGCCCACTACCTTCTTGGGGATCCGAATGGGAACCGGAGTCACCCCCCAAAACACCACCACAACAACGGGCACCTTCTTTTCAGACCTTTAAAAAACCATCCTTGATCAGGACACCCCACATCTCCAGATGTAGCAAGTCAACGCGACGAACACGACGCCGGACACAACCGCCCAAGGCCTGGAACACCTATTACAACCAACAGCAGCAGCAGGACTGCTCAGTCGCCATGTTTTACCTCACCCTACCCAGTAACAGTTCGCTGGATGTGTTTCCCGACAACACCTTGGCCAAGTACGTGACCCAGTTACCGCAACCGTTGCATTTACCTGGGCGGTGGGAATGTGGCCTCGTGGATATCCAATACCCTTACTCGTGGTACAACGTGCGAGCCAATGAAGTGTGGTACGAGGTGACCTACGAAGGAAAAGACACCTGACTCACCCTCTCCGAAGGCCAATACGATACTCCCAAGGAGTTCATGGGTGGGCTGTCAAGACTGTTGCATTATAAGGCTCTACGGGAGGTCACGAATACTTCAAGACCCATCAAAGACTATCCCTTCAAGAATCACGTGGACTTCGATTACAACGCACACAAAGACACGGCACAGCTTATCGTCACCGCCAACGCGAGTGTCGTACTGAGTCCTATCCTACAGCAAATGCTGGGTTTCGATCTACGGACGTTCGCTGGTCCCACCGCCCACCAAGGCGAGATCCCGATGGGTATGAAGTCGGGTATGTACGGACTCGACGTCTACTCGGACGTGGTGGACAACCACATCGTGGGCGATATCAACACACCTCTGTTACGGGTGGTGCCCATTAAAAAGTTGTATGGAGATCAAGTCACCCACAGTTTCACTCACATGCTCTACCTACCCGTACGACAAACCCACATCAACACGATCACGGTGGATATAAGAGATGACACGGGACGATCGGTGGCATTCGAACGAGGGAAAGTGGTGCTGACACTTCATTTTCGACAAGCACGTGCTCCCCACTTTGTATAATGAAGGTGCCTTACGAGTGCGATGCACGCAGCTATATGGACTATTATGCCCAACAGGCCGGCGGTGGCCTTCCGGTCTTTAGTGGTGCACGCATGCAACGAGGCAATGGACTGGGGAACATACTCGGAAGCATCGTCAAAACGTTCCTGCCCTTGGTGACGCGTGGGATGAAAGCAATCGGCAAACAAGCGGTACGCAGTGGACTGCAAGTCGCCGGTGATGTCTTGGGGGGTACGGCACCCAAAGAAGCCTTGAAACGACGGGCCAAAGAAGCAGGAGGCGTCTTGGTGGCCAAAGCACAACGCACCGTACGGAATAAAAGACCTGCACCACGGAGACCACGCACCAGTCGACGACCGACCCAGCGACGACGCACATCGAAGACCCAAGATATCTTTTCTTAAAACATGTCCTTGATCCACGCAGAGTCCTGCCCCTCCACCAACAGTGAATTTGATTTGTGGACCCTCCCACCCACACAGACCAGTGCCGAACAAGGATTATGGGTGGAGCATCTCCCGCTCTCCAGCATCAACGCAACAGGGCCAATCGAGTTCACCATCAGTAATGCGGATACGGCCTATGTGGATTTAGCCCATACATACTTGTATGTGAAAGCCAAGATCGTCAATGGAGATGACTCCAGAATGGTGGACCAAGCAACGGTGGGCCCGACGAATCTCTGGCTGCACTCGATGTTTCAACAGGTGGATATATTTCTCAGCGACAAACTCATCAGTGACTCGACCAACACGTATCCCTATCGAGCCTACATCGAGACGCTGTTGTCGCATGGGCGAGAGGCTAAAAAATCTCAACTGACAGCCGCTTTATTCTACCAGGACAAAGCCGAGCACATGGGCGCAGAGAACGACAATACGGGATATAGCAAACGGAAGGCTTTGACCGCGAACGGCGTCTCGGTGGATCTCATGGGTCGACTGCACGCAGACATGTTCATGCAAGACCGGTACAAGATCCCCATCAAAATCCGACTGATACGGGCGCCTCCGACCTTCGCCTTGATGGCCACTAACGTAGAGGGGCATGCAGCTGACTATAAGATTGTCATCCAAGACGCAGTCCTGTATGTCCGAAAAGTGAAACCGAATCCAGCCGTTCAATTGGGACACCTCAAAGCCTTGGAAATAAAACCAGCCCAGTACCCTATCCGACGTGTGCAAACCAAAGTGTTCTCTGTGTCTGCTGGAAATATGAACGCCAACAAAGAAAATCTGTTCCTGGGGGAACTACCCAAGCGATTGATCCTGGCCTGTGTGGAAAATACCAGTTTCAGCGGAGCCTACCCAGAGAACCCGTTTGACTTTAAACATTTCGGCATCAATTTTGTGGCCCTGCATGTGGATGGACAACAGGTCACAGCCACGGCCTTAACACCGAACTTTGGGCGCGCGAATTTCATTCGAGCCTATCAGAGCCTGTTTACAGCCACCGGTCAAATCAACCAGAACGAAGGGAATATGATCAGACGGGAGGACTACGGGAACGGATACACGTTGTTCTGTTTCGATTTGACCCCCACCTTAGAGAACGACCATCAGCTGGCCCTCGCCAAGCAAGGCAATTTACGGTTGGAAATCCACTTTGCACGAGCCCTCCGGAGCACCGTCAATGTAATCTGCTACGCCGAGTTTGACAACATCATTCAAGTGGACAAGGCGCGCAACATCCTGTGTGACTTCTCCACCTAACATGGATACAGACCAGATAACCACCGTGCTGCAGAATGACCCAGAGACACGTATGGTCTTTCAAGGGGTGTTCGCCCGAGATGTGTTCCCATTAGACCGTATGTATCCTGCTGCTTACGTTCTCAACACGGACCCGATGGATCGGCCTGGTGAACATTGGGTGGCCGTGTACTTGACAGAACAGCAGGGCGAATACTTTGACCCGTACGGCCTGCCACCCTCCATCCCGATTTAACAGACTTCATGGATCAAGGCACAGAGACGTGGTGTTGGAACAGTCAAACGTTGCAAAACCTGACCAGTAGCGTGTGCGGACAATATTGCTTGTTTTACCTGTACCATCGATGCCGGGGAAGATCCTTATCTACCATCGTACAGATGTTTGACGAGTACCCAAGGCCGAGGACCGCGATGTACTCGTATATGACTGGGCCGCCCATCATTTCAATGTACAAGTCCCGTTCTGGGCTTAAGTTCTTTCAATGTACACAAGCCCGCTGTTCTGGGCTTAAGTTTACAAGCCCCCTGTTCTGGGCTTCAGTTCTTTCAATGTACAAGCCCCCTGTTCTGGGCTTCAGTTTTCACGTGGTTGTTCTCACGTTGTTGTTGTTACTGAATAAAAAACAAAATGAGATCTCACCAAAAACCCTGTCTTGTGTGTTTTCTATATGAGCATAATGCATGAAACTGGCTTTGAACACCGTATTAGCCAATCAGTGGCCTAGAATGGAGCCAAAGGTAACCCATCCATGTCACCCGGGTGTACAAGAACCCGGATGTAGGCGCGGACGTAGGCGAAAGCATCCCAGTACCCGGATGTAGGCGCAGACGTGTACCTAGTACCCGTCCATTGGTTCTTTTATCGATCGCTCATTGGCTCTTTTTTCTCGACCGCTGATTGGTCCAAATGGAACTGCCCATCCTTCCCAGGTTAATTTACAATCCCATTTTTGGGTTCAAGCTCTGACTATCGATGCCGCAACATTGTCGCCGAACCTTGCCGAAAGGGAGACCTTTTGACCTGGATGTGACCTTTGACCTTTTGACCCGATATTTCAACCGCGCACTGCCGGTGATGACGCGCGCGCGCGCTGCGGCATTAGATCACCCCCGCGCGCGCGCGCGCTGCGGCCGGGGCGGGCCGGGCCGGGCCGGGCCGGGCCGGGAAAGTTGGAGGTAGTGTTTGAGCATTCTGAAAAACCGGAAGTGACGTCACACACTTGCGCAGACCCACCAAACCACGTGAATGTTAGTCCAGGTGGATGCTCCCCCACCTATGATTCACATGGATACCTCACTCGACACAATAGGCCCATGAGGGGCCCGCCTAGACCACAAACACGTCTATTTCCATATCCTTTGGCCACCGCGCATGCGCAGAATGCCGATATTTCAATCCCACATCCACGTCATCAGATGCTCCATTACATAGGCTTCACATGGATACCTCAAACGACCCATTCAAACCGTGAATAGCCCATCTCTAACCCAAACACACCCACACACACCCCCAAAACTGCCTGCTTTCTCTACTACGGCCAGGCTGCGCATGCGCAGACTATTGACAACGTACGAACCATTAGTGTAGTCAAGTGCTCCTGCATGAGAGCTTCACATTGATACCTCACTCGACCCCATCGGACCATTAGTGGCCCACCTAGATCACAAAACGTCCGCACCGTATGGACCTATACACCCATAGCCATGCGGTATAGGCCTATGGGCCTACCCAGGTCTCGGTGACTTTTTTCAAATATTTCACCGTTTCGTGCCGGGACACTTCCTATCATGTTTGTCTTGACGAGACTAAGAAAACAAATCCAAACAACCATACCGCAAATGTCTAGAAGTAGGTTTCCCAGTGGGACAAACATTGGACCTATACCCCCATAACCCGTATATGGGTCTATATGGGGCTATATGGTACTTTTTCAAAAATTTCACCGTTTCGTGCCGGGACACTTCCTATCATGTTTGTCTTGACGAGACTAAGAAAACAAATCCAAACAACCATACCGCAAATGTCTAGAAGTAGGTTTCCCAGTGGGGCAAACATTGGTCCTATACCCCTAGTATGGGACTATATGGGTCTCCCTGAACTTTTTCCAAAAATTTCAACGATTCGCTCCGCGACACTCCCTATCATGTTTGTCTTGACGACACTAAGAAAACGAGACCCCACAACCTATACCGCAAATGTCGAGAAGTAGGTTTCCCAGGATGGTCCTATACCCCCCATACCCCATATAGGCATTTTCCCGTAATTTAGGATAAAGTCCGTGTTCCGTATTTTTTCAGGAAAATTTTTACATACACCCACCCTGGAACTAGGTGGAGATAACTCTATGATAGGCAAGCCCCGTTAAGCCCGGCGACCTATATACCCCCCATACTCCATATAGGCATTTTCCCGGATTTTCCGATAAAGTCCGTGTTCCGGGGTTTTTTTCAGGAAAAATTTTACATACACCCACCCATGACTGGATGCCCCTTCACATAGGCTTCATATTGATACCTCATATGACCCCATTGGACCATTAGGGACTCCCCTAGATCCCAAAACGTCTATTTCCATACCCTTTGGCCACCGCGCATGCGCAGAATGGTGACAACGCCCGACCCACTAGTCCAGTCAGATGCCCCTTCACGAATGCTTCACATTGATACCTCATACAACTCCATTGGACCATTAGGGACTCCCCTAGCTCCAAAACGTCTATTTTCATACACTTTGGCCACCGCGCATGCGCAGAATGCCGATATTTCAATCCCACACCCAGCCCATCAGATGCCCCTTCACGAATGCTTCACTTTGATACCTCACGCGACCCCATCGGTCCACTAGGGACCCACCTCGGTCACAAAACGTCTATTTAGGTATTCCCCGTATACATTAACATGGCGGCTCCAAAATGGCGGCATGCCATTGTGGGGAAAAACCCCAGTACATAACAAACAAGTCTAGACATGTCCAAAGGTCACGCCTCATTCACCCCAACCGGAAGTGACGTCATTTTTACATCCGGGTGAAATGAGGCTCAATCGGTCTTTTGTATACTACTCATGTGCTGTCCTACTTGTTCAAAATTACAGATCTACAAGCCCAGGCAATATCTGTTTCCGAAGTGGTATGAAAACCTGTAATTTATCAGATTTCTCGAATCTGTTCTCCGCCGGATGAAGGCCGAACAGAATACGGTAAAGTATCGGATATCGCTCCGCGATAATAGAGGCACACGATTCGCAAGCCATCTTATGGATGGCGAAGTGTACGCAAATGGGTCAGACGCATATCGAAAATGAGTCGCTTCGGCCCAAATTTCACGGAGTTATGCCCCTTTTCAGATGTAATAATATCTGATTTTGTATTTTCAATAGGCATATGATCTATAACTAGATGAATCAGTTTCCAAAATTTTGTCACTATATACCTAACCCGGTTCTGCAAATATTGCGCTAATAAAATGACGGACGTACATGACGACGGCAATACACGTAGGCCATAATTGCCTGAGAGGTAAAAACATTGACAACTGAAACTTTACAGCCAATGATATTGGGGTCATTTTGAACCTATTTGCAGACCACGAGTAGAATCAAAATGGAGGTCGTAAGGGTATGACTAAAAAGTTTTGTTTTCGACGTTTTTCTTAAAATATTTGCCTCTTTATGCATGAAAGTCCTCGCAATTATTTTAATTCACATGAAATAATTATTTCCTAATTTATTATTTAGTTTTTCTGGAGAAAACAGCATAAAATTTCAAAAATCTGACTGAAAAATCGACCTTCAAGAGAGCATTTTTATAATACGACGTCACTGTAACGTCATTAAGGTAGCCATCTTGGAACTTATTTTACATTTTCCTGTAACGCTTACGTCCAAGATATGTCGCAGTTTCAACTCCCTATCCCTATTTGATGTAAGAAACAAATTTCGGGCCCCAAATGACCTCCTGATATTTACATTACAATGGCGGTCATCTTGAAATTGGAGGCCATCTTGGAATAATTTCAAGTGACCCAATAGCAAATTTTATCAGCCGATCGAGTACGATAAATGTGCCAAGTTTCACCCTTTTACCTGAAAGGGCAGCATGTTTTCACCATATTGCAGTACTACGAGTCAAAGTGGTCGGTGGTCTCCTCAATACTTTTTTCAAAAATAGCTGAGAACTGGTTTCATGAGATTATGTAGTATAGAAGAGACTATATCCATGAGCAATTTATCAATAGTGCTTCCACGGAAATAGAATGTCAACCTGCATTGTGCTGGCACGAGAGTAGAATGTCAACCTGCATAGTACTGGCGCGGAGATAGAATGTCAACTTGCCTTGTGCAGCCATGACAGTAAAATGTCAACTTGCATTGTGGTGCCGCTGGAGTTTCCTGCGGCAAAATATTTCCTAGGGAGCATACGCTAAATTGTGCAAAAACAAAATGGGTTAAATATCTCTGTGGGTGATCAGTAAGTTGAACGATGCTGATAATAGGTTCAGACTTTATGTATGGTATATTTTCTTTATATCTCTGCGACGTTGGAGGTAAAACTGTAGTCTACCGAGAAGCATGGCGCTTGTGTCAGTATAAAAACCACAGAATCTACTCGAGTTTAAAAATGGCAGCGACATTAATATAAGATGAACAGGTCTTGGACAGGAAGTTTTTAGTTTGAGTGTACAAAGAAGACTCGCGCGGGTGGCAAACAAAGCATGTGAAACAGCTAAGTGCACGCACACCTTGTAGAGCGTTTGTGTGTTGTGCTCACACCAACGAGCTCTAGGGGGCAGATCAGTGCAGATTGAGGGATCGTTCTTTGATCAGGTAGTCCCTCATTAGCCGGGGTAGATCCTTTACGCTTTAATCTTTTCCGTTATCATTTAGCGCGTGTCAAGAATTACAAGCTGTTGGAGTCCGTATTAAAAGATTTCAGTACGCCACCAGGATAAAATTTGATTCATCATAGAAAGCCATCTTCAATCATTGTGCGCAGAAGAGCTCTTCATCGCTCTGTGGTCAAGCGTATGGCATATGATAGAAGCGGCATCCAAAACTCTGCCTAGTCATTATATAGTCGCATTATTTGACTTACAACTCGGAGAGGAGAGCACTTCCAGCCATCGCGTATAGATAAATATAATCATCCAGTAATGCGGTCAAATGCTGGTTAATTGTCCAGAAGATACTGCCCATAAATGATTTTATACAGACTATTAATTTGTGTGAATTACCATACCACTATACACGAACTAAAAGGGATTCAGTCCTACAGAATTATATAGGGGCATATATGAGGGAATGACAATCGCGGTGTTCTTGGATGTTCTAAATTTGTATACCTGCTGACCTGATATCTCAGTCAATCAGCGAAATGTATGATGACCGAGAAGGGCCACGGTGCATCGCAGCTAAACGTTCATGTACCAGCTTGTATCACTTCGTGAGAGGATAAAGGGCTCTATGTGCTTGGGAAAACATAAAGAGAAGAGGGCATGTTTTATGCAGTCAAAATGATCGGTGCTCTCTTCAAAAGTAGCTGAAAGCTGGTTTTGTGGGATTGGGTAGTAAAGAAGAGAAAATATCCATGAATAATTTGTCAAGAAATAAACCATAACTGTTGTGATGGAGCTTAGGTGCCTAGAAGAATAAATACAGTTATTCGTCATTCAGTATTAAGCTGTCGTCCATTAAATAATTTCCGCGTCCATAACCCAAAGATTTAATTCCAAAAATCAATCATACCATACATAAACATAGGCTGGTTTCCTGCAAGAAAGAAGCGGTCAGCAGTTTTCAGTTATGCCAATAAGACGTCATGATGTTCCTGGCGGGGGAATCCCTGCACAGAACCCCTGTTAGTTTTGAATTTCGTGTCGTCTTAGATAAAGGACAACATTTCCTTCAATTTTGCTATCAAATAATTGTATGCCACATCATATGATTTACCCTAAACATTTTGCACGAATCATTTGTGCCCACACATGGAACTTACTATATGGAACTTACTATATTAACTACAACAAAGTTCCTACAGTTTGGGTTCACACTGTGCATATGATCAATTGAGTTGAATTCAACCTTGTGGTTTTTCAGACTGACAGATGATGGCATGCAGTCGTCAGTGTGGTTGTTTCATGTACAGGGAGCTTTCTATGGCCTTCATATCAGCCCTACCCTCTATCTCCCAAACTAGCTCTAGCCCGACCCTCATATATTGTGTTTGAGCATATATATCCAATATATCTTGGCAGAAAGTTGAAATTTATGTGTAGTCTGCAATATTGGTATAATTCTGCCACCCCTCAATGAATTTCAGCCCCTAAAGGTCTCGATTTATCAGGCACAGACCCATGTTTTTTATTTGGGTCCCTTGTTTATATATCTTGCTTGGAATTGTTTTTCGTGCCAATCCGCCTCTAAGTGGCGCCACCTGGGGGCCAAATTAAAATTGCATTTCCAGACAATAACTTTTGAAACCTTAAGGATTCTTTTCAAATTTGGTCTGTGGGTACCTTGCCTCAAGATCTGGCTTGAGATTGTTTTTCGTGCTGATTCGTGTATAGGTTGCACCATCTGAAAGCTAAGTTAAAAGTTTTTCCAGACAATAACTTTTGAAAACCTGGACCGATTCATTCCAAACTTGGTGTGTAGGTACCGCGCTTCAATATATCGCTCGGCATTGTTTTTCCTGCCGATCAACATATAGGTGGCGCCACCTAGGGGGAAATTTAAAATTATGTTTCCGGACAATAACTTTTTAAAACTTGAGTGGATTTTACCCAAGTTTAGTATATAAGTACCTTACCTGAAGGTTTTGCTTGGGATTGTTTTTCTTGTCGATCTGCTCATAGGTGGCGCCACCTGTAGGCCAAGTTAACATTATTTATTTTGCTTGGGATTGGTTTTCATGTCGATCTGCTCATAGGTAGAGCCACCTGTAGGCAAGTTAACATTTTCTATTTCCAATG
Source organism: Hanleya hanleyi (assembly GCA_036873755.1). Taxonomy (NCBI): domain Eukaryota; kingdom Metazoa; phylum Mollusca; class Polyplacophora; order Lepidopleurida; family Hanleyidae; genus Hanleya; species Hanleya hanleyi. Next base: position 63,681 of record JAVTVY010019905.1, on the reverse strand, counting down.
TCAAGGGATCTTTCTCGGTTGGGATTAGTCTTTATGCCTATCTATCTGCCTATACGTGGCGCCACCTGTGGGCCGAGGTAAAATTGTATTTCAGGACAGTAACCATGGTAACTGTTGGATCTGAACGGATTCTTTCAAACTTGGTATGTTGGTACCTTCCCCCAAGGTATCTTTTGGGGCCATGTTAATGTTGTTTTTCCTGAGTTTTACGTTTTTACTCTCTTCACAAATAATGAATGTTTCCTTTACTAAAGATACAAAAGGGATGTCTCTTCGATCGTTTTCGATCGACTGTATCTATTTTATTTTGAGTTTAGTTGAACCGCTCCACATTGGGATATTTTATGTCTCTTTTAATCCGGTTATTGTTCTATTTCTCCCATCTGGGTGTGTTCCCTACTTTATTTAATCCTGTATTGATTTACCTTGTTTACCTTGTGCCATATCGTCAGTCTAGATAATGTGGCTGTCGGGGAAGGGAGCGTGGCTCATATAATCCCCCATACAATTTCTCAGGACGGCTGGCGAGAGTTTGGGTAAGAATTTTCGGCTGTTGAGGTGCACTGTCGGTTTCTCTAGTTGGCATCAGTACACAATTAATTCTGTTACTTGTTATGTATTAGCGTTAAAACTCGGCAAAAATCCAGAAAATTCACAATGCATAAATCCACCTGGCATGTCAATATTTACCTTGTGGGACATTACAAGTGGAAGTCTTGACAGATGTTGACCATGGAAATTTCAAATTACCGCCACTGACAGCTGATTGGTGATACAGAATGTCATTCGATTTGTAAACAGGGAGCCTTCTCACCCTTCACTGATCATGTCTTCATCCACCATGCTTTTTTCAAAGTGGCCCAAATCAACACCAGGAAGTACAGTTTGAAGCCTCATCTGCAAGTTGAAATATCAAATGTATCAGAAATGCTGAAAAATCGCAGCTCATAAAATCCATAAAGATCTGCTCTCAAATTTCTAAACAATGTAGATCGTGGGCACCGACCCGGAAGTGATTAATTGTGCACTGATGCCTGTCAGGAATGGAACCATTGTTAAAATAAGGAATGCTCTCATCTGAACAAACCATACCCATCCCCAAACATTCTTGAGAAGGCACAGATAAAACTATGCACAGATAGAGATTTTACAGCCTATATACCAAGGGTACCCCCTTTATAATTTCCCTCAGTTTGCCCCATATGACTTAAGACTGAGGTACAAGTAAAAAGTACAATATCTCACTAACCTGTACATATTTTTCCATCTGGTAAAAAGCACCAAGTCGACAATCCTTCTGCCTATAAAAAGAAGTATAAAGCATTAACTAGATATGTTAAACACTATTTTTAATTATTTTTTTATTATTTTAATTCATTTTTTATGAAATTATTCAAATTAAAGTTTAAAAATAAAGAAAACTTAAATTCAAAATGTGTCAAAACATAATTTGTTTTCAACCTGCTCATTTAGGCTACATTTGGTAAAAATTTCCTTCATGGCAGTGGTTAACTTCTCCATGTAATCAGTGGGTCATCCCAGTAATCTATCAAATGGGATTTAAATTTGATGTTGATACAAAGATCAAAGACATGTTTAATCCTGTAATAAGTGACAGCAAGATACACAAATGTGTACACAACACATACCAAAATATAACACAGAGGTGTTTATGGTATACACAACTCCCATATAGAGAATATATGTCAGTTCAATTGGATGGATCTACATCTCATCAAGATCTTGCTGGCAGTAATTAGAAAGATGCACATATTACTTATACACAGTTATTATTACTGAGAAAACTCCTAAATAACATTGAGGAATATATTCTGTGTCAGATTTCAAGTCCATGAATGCAATGTCTGCAAACAGGCAACACTTGTCAAAACACAACATAGAAGAAAAAAAGGAATAAAATTCAATGACAACATATCTGATGGTCATTTGCTGATCTCTGCTACATTAACAACCATGAAAGATGAGGACAGCTGGAAGTTGCCTAACTTAAACTGTTAACTGTTTGGTGAAAGATTAAAGTGGCAACTTACAGTGAGAAAGGCCTATCTTCCAACAGAGTTGGAGGCATACCTCTGAGTCACACTGTGCGAAATTCCCAGAGTTGATGTGTGTGTGGGGGGAGGGGGTTGTATGGGGCTTGCTAATATTTGGTGCCTGTAATCCATGTTTCTTGCTACCTACAAGATCTCTGATATGAATATGAAAGAGAATTACATACTTATAGTCCTGGAGATAGTGGAAATGGAATGAAGAGAAAGTATTTGCTATGATGCAAATGTGACTGACAATAAACACACAACAATGAGAAACCCTCAACAGTCAGATTAACTGTTGACTCAGTTAATCAGATTTTATTTGTCTCATTAAAGTTACAAATGCAAAAGGCATTTTGGAAATTCTTTGTGTGTGGAACAAACATCTGAGTTTTTACAGGTGATATAATTAGTATTAATTTCATGTGGTTTTAGACTGATATAAAGTGAATTAATGCATAAATGATTTGAAGCATTGAAGATTTGAACTGAGGTCGCGATTTTGAAAAAAGCATGTAATTGTATCTATGTGAATTTCCTTTCTTCCATTTACATTTTATTGTATCTTGAAAGTTCATTTGCTCATAATTACCAGCTGTGTTAAATGAACCTCGTCATATTTGGCATTGACTATTTGGCCCTAGTACTGACAAATCAGTCATTTTTTGCCTATATTTGCTCCAAAAGGTCTCAATTTTGTCGCAGAAATGGCATAACAATACAAGAGATGTTACCCAGCATTATCAGTATGATATTTATTTCAACCACATTTAGCAAGAAAAAAAATAATTTTAATAATTAAAAAATTATTAAAATTAATTAAAATTTTTATTTTATTTTATTAATAATTTAATAACATAAATTTGAAACAACCCTAATATTTGAACTTAGTTCAGGAGTCATCATGGAAAAAATTGGGCTGATCCAGTAAAAACTGTAGCCACAGTGACGATTTAAAGTTCTCTGGTCAAATGTGAAAATGTCGTGTGATAGGCATCAGTACACAATTAATTCTGTTACTTGTTATGTATTAGCGTTAAAAATCGGCAAAAATCCAGAAAATTCACAATGCATAAATCCACCTGGCATGTCAATATTTACCTTGTGGGACATTACAAGTGGAAGTCTTGACAGATGTTGACCATGGAAATTTCAAATTACCGCCACTGACAGCTGATTGGTGATACAGAATGTCATTCGATTTGTAAACAGGGAGCCTTCTCACCCTTCACTGATCATGTCTTCATCCACCATGCTTTTTTCAAAGTGGCCCAAATCAACACCAGGAAGTACAGTTTGAAGCCTCATCTGCAAGTTGAAATATCAAATGTATCAGAAATGCTGAAAAATCGCAGCTCATAAAATCCATAAAGATCTGCTCTCAAATTTCTAAACAATGTAGATCGTGGGCACCGACCCGGAAGTGATTAATTGTGCACTGATGCCAGTTTGAGAACGTGGCCCCTAGTTCTCGACTCCTGGGATAGTTTGAATAGACTGTGGCGTGTAATGTCCATATCCTTTAATATTTTTAATGTTTCAATGAGGTCACTGCGCAACCTGCGAGTTTCGGGGGTTGCAAATCCAAGAGATCTTAACCTAGCTTCGTATGGAAGGTCCCTCATACCAGGAATCATCCTCGTCATGCGACGTTGTACTTTCTCTAACATTTGGATGTCTTTTTTGTGGTAAGGGTTCTAGGCTGGACTGCAGTAGTCGAGGTGAGGCCGGACAAAAGACTTATACAACGGTAGGATTGTCTCCTTACATTTGTATGTAATATTTCTGGATATAATGCCGAGTATTTGGTTAGCTCGTTTTGAGGCTCCTGAAACATGACTGGCAGATTTTAAGGTTTTATTAATGCTGACACCCAGATCTTTCTCCTCATCGACAACAGTCAACTGGTGGTCCCCCATAGTATAGCCGGCATTACGATTATTGTATCCCCTGTGTATGAACTTGCACTTGTCCAGATTGAAAAGTATTAGCCAGTCCTTAGACCACTGCAGAAGTATGTTGAGAGTCCTGACATCTTCTTCGCTGGATGTGACATTGAAGCACTTGGCATCATCAGCAAACTTGAGGATATGTGGCTGCACGTATTCGTCGATATCGTTGACATAAATAAGAAACAGGGTCGGCCCCAAGACACTACCTTGTGGTACTCCGCTAACTACAGGGTTCCAGTGAGAACTATATCCACTTAGACATACCCTCTGTTGCCGGTTGGACAGCCAGTTGTCTATCCAGTGAAGTATTTTACCACGGATTTCTTGCGCACCAGTTTTTATCAGAAGACGTTGGTGTGGAACTCTATCAAGCGCCTTTTGAAAGTCCAGATATATAATATCAACTGGATATCCCTGGTCGACGTAGTTTGTTACTGTGTCCAGGAAGGTTAACAGGTTTGTAATACAAGAACGCCCTGAACGAAAGCCATGTTGAGTATCTCTCAGTATCTGATGGTCCTCAAGATGCTTGACTATTGTGTCTCTGATAATGGCCTCGAGACATTTGCAGACATGTGAAGTTAAACTGATTGGTCTGTAATTTTCCACTTTACTCCGTGTACCTTTTTTAAAGATGGGTGAAACATTTGCATTTTTCCAGTCCTGTGGTACACACGATTGGTCCAGACTAGCCCTGAATAATAATGATAGTGGCCACCAGATTTGCTCAGCTGTTTCCGATAGTATGGAGGGAAGGATACCATCAGCTCCTGGAGCTTTACCAGGCTTCAGTTTGGATAGCTTAGTTCGGACCACATTTGGAGATACTTCGACATCGTTGAGTTCCATGTCTGGCGTGCCAGTGAACATCTCAATAGGAGTTGGCAGATCGCTGTTTGTTTCAACTGTGGATACTGAAGAGAAATAAGCATTTAGAAGTTCCGTTGTTTCGCCGGTGTCAGTAGTAACATCGCCATCTGCATTCTTGAGAGATCCTACCGTATCTTTCGTCTTCATTTTGGATCTGGTATAGGAATAGAAGCTTTTCGGATCTTTTTTGATGTTTTCGGCAAGTTTTTTCTCGAAGTCCCTTTTGGCCTTTCTAACTTCTGCTGTTGCTTTATTAGGAGATTGTTTATATTTTACATAGTCGTGATATGCTCCACTCGTTTGGTACTTTTGCCAAAGTCTGTATTTTCCTCTCACTGCTTTTCTTGCACGTCTTGTTATCCATACCTTGTCTCTCTTGGCACCAACACACTTGGTGGATATATATTTGTCGATTTCGGTTTCCAATTTTTGGCGAAATTACAAGCGTCTAGTCCGTCATTCATAATCCAGCCGTCGTCCATTAGAGAATATCCGCGTCCATAATCCAAAGACCTATTCCACATTCCATATAACAGTATTAGCACCAAATTCAAAAAGACAATCATAGTATACATAAACACAGGCTTGTTTCCTGCAAGAGAGAAGCGGTCAACAGTTTTCAATGATGCCGGCAAGACATCATGATGTTCCAAAAATATCAAATCCGTATCGCTGATCAGTATTCTTAATCCATAATATTCGTTGACCACATATCGTCAACTGATTTATCTTTCAGTCCGTCAGCCCAGTCAGTGACTTCCAAAGATTTTCTAAAGCCCTTAAAATCAGCTTTCTTGATATCTAGCACTCGCCTCTTACTTTTCTGGATGTTGACTGCTATATTAATACTACAGGTTAGACCATAATGGATACTTTGCCCAAACCGATCATATACGTTGACAGTTCGACCATTGATGGCTCGGAAGATAATATTAGGTCAATGGTGCTACCATGGACACATGATGGGGAATTGACATGTTGAGTGAGAAAACAGTCCTGTATAAGATCGAGAAATAACTCACCCCCGTGATCTTCAGCTGTTAGGGTTATCCAGTTTACTGTTCGCTGGTTGAAGTCTCCCAGGATAATAACATGGTCGGAGCTGACATCTCTAATAGGGTCGTACAGGCGCTGATCATCATCTTGATTGTTGGCAGTGCTTCTATAGCATACACCCACTGTTAGTGTAGTGGCGGGGCCATTGACAGGGTTACAGGTTATATCACACCAGATAGAGTCCACATTATCATGGTCAGAAAGTGAGTCGTTCCTGGTTGATACAATACTGTCATTTACATATAGCAGAACTCCACCATCACGGGTATACCGGTCGTCATTCTTGTCTTTCCTATTCATCTTATATCCTTTTAAATTGAGTTCGGCATCAGACATATTAGGAGTAGCCCAGCTTTCTGAAAAGCCTATTATGTCTGATGTAAATTGATTTACTACGGTCTCAAATTCCATTATCTTGTTAATTAGACTTTGAGCATTTGCATAGAAACAGGTAAGTTGGGTCTTGCGGGTATCATTTGGGGTCTGTGATTTGTCACTGGTAGTTGTTTGGTTTGTTCTGTGGATTTCCCTTGAGTCATCATCAATACGTGCAGGTGCTGGGACGAAGTCAACAATAACACTGGGTGCCCTGAACGACGTTGCTAGATAAGCTGGTGCATGAACAATTTGTGCATTTGGGGCATTCGAATTTACATCAACGACTGTGGTGGAGGGGGGAGTGGCTCGTCTATCCTCATTGTCTTGTTCCGAGAGATCTTCAAGGTTTTTTTCACGTTTATTTTTTCTTTCTTTTAGTTCATCCCGGAGTCTTTTGTCAGCTAGCTGCTGCTTCCTTGTTAGATCTGGGCCTACAAGTACATCCTTGAACGAGCTGTCATCCTTAGCGAGAGACTTGAATTTCTTGAGGATTTTTCTCTTCATGTCTAGTGATTTAAGTACAACTTTCAGTGGTCTAACTTTATCAGCAGTACTCTCACCCAGTCGTTCGGTACCTAGCACTTGTATGTCTGGCAGTTGCATGTCCTTTTCAATAATTTTATGCACACTGCTTTCGTCGCTATCAGTTTCCGGAATGTTTCTGAAGATTACGTTTGTTTTCTTCTTTTTGATTTTATCAATAGCTTCATGTTCAGACATGTCAGAGGAGACTTGCTATGTAGGCATCTGTGACAACACTGTTATACCAAGACTACATGTGTAAAAATCTTGTTGAACTTTTAGTTGTTCATGTAATATGTACGGTAAATCAGCCAAGAAGTACAATTTCACACCAATCTCCAGATTCCTTACTTGATGTAACCCAACAGTTAGAGACCAGAAACCCCTGGCGGGGAATTCCAGGGAAAATAGTTTTCGTATTCGTAAAATATGTGCGCAGCCGATTCACTATATATTAATTAAAGCTGTTTTAGTGGTTTTAGACATTATTCCAGCAGTTTTTCTAGTTAATCGCTAGAGCGCTTTAAAGTTAGGAAAACAAATACTTGCTTCCAACCATCTCTTCACCATTCATTGCATTGGATAAGTGAATGACGCATAACTGGTGACCAAATCAGCACACTATACAACAAAATTTAACATCTAATTTTATAGATTTTGTTCAGTCTGCTTGAAATGCTGGTATATTTAGCCACAAATGTTGCTATCAATAATGCCTGCGGTTGATAATCACAAGCGACGAGTTTGCATCTCCGTGTACCGCATCGAACGGTCAGTTGATGCTCCTTACCGGATATTTTCTGAACAAAAACCACTCCTCCTCAACGCAGGTCGTATTTAACATTCCGACCGCCGATGCCTGGGGTCTGCTTGAGCCATTTGTGGAGCAACCGCCGCTTCAATTCAACTTTCGGCCGCCATGTCTTCTTCTTCGCCCGGATGCTCATACACAAACGATGCCTTCCAATAAAACCGGAAATGTGCGCGCCCCGAACACAGGTGGTCTAGCAGACGATTTTCCACTGTCATCGTGAAAATAAGCAATGCAGGCATGGCGGAAGCAATATGTGATTGGAGGGGGGCATGGAAGCTCCAGGGCTCTTACATGGCTGGAGACGCGTTTTAGCGTAATTCTGAGCAATAAAACAAGAAATCTTCGCCTGTGTTAGAAACAATATCGTAGTATACATAAAATAGTCTGTGCGCCAAGACCCCAAATTTAACTGATCGGAACCACTCTAGATGGCAAATTCTAGTAATGATTTTCGAAGAGGTACATGTATGTAGATGTTATCCATATGTGATAACCTTTGCAGATCGGTAGCTTAACGGCAGCAAAACACACTTTCTTAATCCCACCCGTGCTCGTATTCCGAACTCAAACAATGGGAGCAGGGGAATGCTTCCTCAGATATATTAGTTATTTCTGTCGCTGGAGAGCTGAAACTTCACATACTTTGGGGACAGGGCCTGTTCCATTGGCACAAGTTAACATACCTTGATATTACCACTGTATGATGTCATAGTGACGTAATAACACGTGGCAGCATTTATTGTCGAAATTTTGGTTGGTTTTCCAATTGTTTTCTCAATTCTGCTGGCACCATATGACCTACCAACTTTGGTAAATGCTCTTTGAAGAGGTATTTGCATGTAGATTTTGCCCATATGTGATAACACATGCAGATCAGTAGCGTAGTGGTAGTTATGGTACACTTTCTGAACCCTCCCCCATCACATTCTGAACCCAAATTTGGGGGGTGGGGTATGATTTCGTGGATATATTAATTATTCCTGTTGTTAGAGAGCTATAACTTTTCATCCCTGCATATGAGGTATTCGCCTACCGAAACAAGTTAACGGGGATTGAAATGATCATTTTATGACGTCAAAGTGACGTCATAAATTAGACAATAATTTTTTTTTTAATTGTTCATTAGTTTCAATATGTTTTTCCAATTTTGCTGGTAAATCTTGAGGTAACAGATTCTGTTCATATTTTGTAAGGAGTATTTGTATGCAAATGCTATCCATGTGTGACAGCCGTTGTATATCGATAGTTTATGGGTTGTCATTCCGGACCTCACCTCTTTCTGTATTCTCAAGCCAAGTTTGCAGGTAGGGTATGGGCCTTTCGATATTTCCATTATGGTTAGATAGCTGAAAAGTACCAACCTGTGCCTCCATGCCCTTTTTTTATAGAAGCGTCTATCGAAACCTTCATCTGATGCTGTGATGACGTCACCGTGACTGAATAATAATGAGGATAATTTTGGGGTTATTTTATTTTCTCATTTTTAATTGGACCAAATGAAGTGGTAAATCCTGTTATGTTTCTTTGAAGAGCGTAAGCGGCCAAACAGTGGCCGTACGGAAGACGTGGAGAAGGACAATCAAGGGAATATTCCGAGATATTGCGATATTTCCATTGATTCTCGTCTTGACTACCAATCGTCCTTCGTATCCATATCTTCCCACCAAATTTTGTTCTGTCATTATTGGTTTGGATCTGACGAAATGGAATTTTCCGCCTAATCTACCATATTCGGCGACCAGACTAGATGTCTGCCATTTTGTTATAATTACAAATACCTTTCCAATTTACAAATGCTACAACATATTGTCACCCTTTATGATGAGCTAGTGTTGTCCATCTTAGAATTTGCATCGTTTTTAAGACGTTACCCTTTCTTGCCATCTTGGCCACCGATTGTTTGCTAATCCAGGTTGGTCAACGTAGTTTCCCAGCAAATTTTATGCTTTAGACATGCAAACGTGTTGAACGGATTATCCACTCGATGGTGCCAACTGCAAATTTGTTTCATAGCTAGAGATGGTCATATGTGTTAGATATCTGTATTTGAAATGCGATGTTTGCTTCTTAAAATGCATAAACATTGCCCTTTCAGAGATTTTCAGAAGATTTTTATGCCACTATTGCGTCTGGGCATTATCCCGTGAAAGCTGCTGCCTGCTGAGAGGGAGCTGCATAAATGCATGCCCAATGGCCTCTTTCGGAGATTGCAAAATATAGAAATGCAGAAAATCCAATAACATCGATAACGTGTTAGAGTATTCACATGGTCTCAAAACACACACGATATACCTGCTGAGGAATCTGATGGTGGCAGAATATCCATTGAATCAACAAGGTGATTCCTTGGCGAACCCACCCCCGCTACCACGTCATTCTCTCCCCTATCTCTTCTAATGGCGGGAGCTCTAGAAAACGGCTTTGTCGAACGTAAATAATTCATTGATGACGTCGCCTACTCTGTCAGCCAATCAAGTGATTCGCTTTGCTTTGATCAAAGGTCACAGGGGTCCGGCGGTCAGAATGCCAGTGTGCGTAATTCGGGATCTAAGTCAAACAGAAGCGCCACAAGATCACCCCATAATTAGCTGTTTAAATCAATGTCAACTCGTCTCATGAGTGTTAAGGCAGACCATGGTATTCGCGATGATGATTCACACCTGGATGTATAACTTTTGTCCGAATGAAAACGAATATGTTAAGGAAACCATGCATACGTGGTAACGTCACCATAGGCTTCGTCATCAATCGGATTGATGCCGATACTCGATAGTGAAATGCTGCAAACCTGAAACTGGACAAACAGACTGTGACCATTCTCGACTGGGATGGTTGCTGAAAGATAGTATCATATATCCTGCTAATATCTCTGGTGGAACATGAAAAATGCCAGCGTTGATGCAGAGAGTATGCATACATCGTCAGCTGCAGAGACGGATAGTTTGATAACAATATTCAGAAATTATTTCACTTCCACTCAAACTACCTTCATGCCACTATGATGAAATGATTTGCCTTAAAATTAGGTACATGGATGACCAAGCAGTTTGAAAATATTGTTCAGAAGTTGAATGGAGCTAAATCTTTTGAAATCTAGTCTGTGACAGGTTTAACTCTTCAGATAACCATACACCATTTTTTTTAATGATGAATGATCCCTGCATCAGTAAAACCCAGGATCATCACACCATCCTGCCCTAATTACACATTTTCCTGCATACAGCCATGACCTGTTCTGGAGATTTGTGATGGTGATACAATCATGTATGACACTTAAGGAATTTCTGCATCAATACTCGAAAGCCCTTATTCACAAGACACTAACAACACAAACTTCTACACAGGCATAGCAAGATACTATTTTATGCAAGGAAAATTGACAACCGTGCTGAAATCATGATGTGTGTTTTCAAATCATCAAATCTGGTTGAACGTTCATATTGGTCGTGTACTAAATCTCCATACAGTCTCATCATTACTGTTGACAATTGTCGATTCGGGATTGGTTCAATAGTTTGATACCGGTATCCATTTTACGTCACATACCATGCAATTATGGTTAGAAAGGATTTCCTCCTGACAAAACCGGTCAGACGCATTTTATTAAATTGAACAGAATAGTCTCCAGATCTGAATTCTGTGTGGCTTTGGTGGTTAAATCTTATACAGTTCTTTTATCTCTTCCATCCACTGGCTTTACCGTATTTAATACCACACCGAAACGCGGTGGTTAAGTAACCTGAGTTTATATACGTTGAAAACTTGACCCGAACATCGCTTGTGCTTTCAGTCGCCCGCCCTGATAGTAGCACTCTACTCCTGTCACATATTTGATATTCTACTCCTGTCAACAAGATTCTGGTTCCGTTCTTACCACGTTCTTTGGGGTGGACACTCAGCAATCATTATACATGTTGCACAGTAAATGTACTCCATGTCGAGCAGAAATTGTCAACACAAAATAGTAAAACTAGATTGATAGTCCATTTTTACGCAACACTACCATGAGTTAAATTTGCCTCGCTCTCCCATCGTTTGGTATGTTTTTGCATCGAAGAACCTTCTATTATTTAATCGATGAGATATCATTTTTATATAACTGCCCTCATTCGCCCCAAATGCTGAATAACACCTCCAGTTCACACATACTTATATTGAAAGAGATAAAAGACATGTGTACGGTATATGTGTTACTCTGACGAGATACGATGATGTAATCAAACGTTTTAGCATTTTATTTAGCATTTTGTAATAGCATAGGAGTAAAATGTATAGGGTAGAATCATTTAGCTCTTTAGACATAGCTTTAAAGAAAATATCTGGTGGGCCATACCTCGTCACCTCAACGTTTGGCTTAAGGTAAGGAAAAGGTCAGGTTTCCTAAAACGAGCTATAATTACTCTTAAACTACTGATCTTCACAGGTTATAACCTATGGGTAGCAACTACATAATGATACCACTTTAAGAAACATTGATGTAATCTGCTACCTGAAATAGTACCAACTAAATAAGAAGTATGTATTGAAAATAGACTAAAAGGCCAGCAAAAACTGATTTTCCGTTTTATGGCGTCATAGTGACAGTTACCAAGAGATTTTGTTAATTTATGTTTACTGGTTACTATAAACAAGGACCTAAATGTAGTGTGTAGAAAATTTCAGCCCTCTAGCAGCAAGAATGATAAAAATGTTCCAGGAACCATACCCCCCCCCCCTCCCATAAATGGAAGCGGGGTAGGGTTCCGAAAGTGTGCTATAACTACCCATAAGTTGCCGATCTGCAACTGGTATCACATATGAGTAACATCTACATAGAAATACCTCTTCAATGAACATGAATCGAATCTGCCATGCCAAGTAGTACCAGTAGAATGTGAAAAAATCAATTTGAAAATGGACAAAAAATAGACAATAAATTGCTGACTGGGTTATTACGTCACTGTGACGTCACCAATTGATCATGTGACATTATATTTACTTGTTTCAATAGAAGAGAACCTATGTTCAAAGTGTGCGAATTTTTTAGATCTCTAGGGGGAAGCATAAGAAAAATATGTGAGGGACCATACCCCACCCCTCAAGTTTGGTTTTAGAGAAAAGGGTAGGGTTGAAAAGGCGTGATATACTACCCTTAAGCTACCGATCTGCAACGGTTATCACATATGGATAACATCTACAGACATATACCTCTGCAAAAAACATAACTAGAATTTGCCACCTCAGGTGGTACCAGTTTTCACTCTGGCCCATGGACTAAAAATGCAAGGGAGAAGCGGTCAATAGTTGCCGGCAATGATGCGGTTCCAAAAGTATCAAATCCGTATCGGATCAATATTCTTATTCCATATAACTTTCGTTGTAAAGTCGTTACCTAGAGTATGATGTATCTGTCACGTAAGAAGCGACTAACTGGGGCACACCCGGCACCAGGGGTTTCCGGGTGTGAAAAGAAATAGGAACCCATCCGTGTGGTTTCCGGGTATGAGAAGGAAAAGGAACCAAACCTCGTGTTATGATTGAAATAGTGTTGAAATCGACGTTAAATCATATTCACTCACTCACCATGTCACGCTTCGATTGTGACTGTTCATATGAATATCATGAGCATATTAAAATACAAGGGTTCATACGGGCTCTAACCATGGGTAAAGCGGAATTAAACAGAAGTTACAAAACGTAACGCCATAAATCTTGCACTCTACGCTCGTATTTTGCTATCAGCATGCGATATAATAGAAAAGCTGTTGCCATATGAGCTTAAAAGACGGCAATTCGATGTGATCAATCAAATACTGAATAAACAGCATGTTATAGGAATTCTCTCAAATTACCGAGTCCAAATAAAGCTAAGAACTTCCAGCAATATTATTGATCATGAAATGTGTTTTTCTTGCATTTTGAAAAGCTTCATCCAGAGGAAAAAGACTTGGCAATTATTATTTCTTCGTCTGCTGCCATTACCAGAATGACAGACATATATCAGATCGCGGTTAGAGGTAGTCAATCAGCTTACTTCATTCAATGTATAAATGTATTAACAAACTCCATGTAAACCTGTTTATCTGTTTAATATTTGAAAAATTAAATAATTTTCAATCTATTGGTTAGAGGTACAAGAATTGAATCACATTTTCACCAATAATGCTTGCTATTTTAAGCTCATACATTTCTCAGTGTCGCTTCAAAATCATTCATTGCCAGAACATATATTCTATTCATTTTCCAGACATCCTCGGAGGCAATTACATCCTTGTTTTCTCCATCCCCTGAAGCTATAATTATTAACCCATGGTGAGATATGGCTATTTCACTTCGCCGAAAGATCTGCTAGTTCGCAGCCCATGAGATGCACTGCTTAACGAAATGGTAACAAACATTATTCATAATCAGCTAAACATTAACCAAAGCTTCCATACAACAGACACAGGCATACAAGCGGTTTTGTAACACAATATACCAGCATTATCCATACTTATGAATGTACTCAAAATTGGGAAGCATTGATATATACTTAATGAATTCATTATTACCAACGAAATGGAAATAAGTTGCATTAGATATATTAGACATATAGGCATTAGGCATTAGATATATTACAAGCCACATAACAAAAACACTAGTAGATCAACAGCCATCAATCTTGTGACCACAGCCTATGAATATCAACCAGTATAGCCATCAATAGCTCCACTCTGACTAATTTGGGCGGGGGGGGGGGGGGAGTGATAAACTACATATGGAGTAAGTACTATACGTATACATCTCTATCGCACAGAAGAAAGACATTCACGCAGGATTATACCAAATTCCCCAGACTTCGCAGTCTCCTGCCTAAAACACCAGTTTTGTCTCTGACAGCCACGATAACCCAACCAATGGTACTTGAAACTTGCGAAGCCTTGCATCTACCCATTTCAAGCACCAAAATTGTTGCCGTAGTTCCTGACAGGAATGTTCATCAAGGACTGCTTGTAAAGTTTACACAATCTATTACATGGTCCTTTCATTGCTGAATATTGCTACACATATGCAAGACATGAAAATGAAATGAATATACTAAAAAGAAGAAAAATAATGACAAGCCATTTAAGATTGCTCAGTGTACATGATGTATCAAAGCAATTCATTTTCTGAGAAAATATATCTGGCATGACTCTATAGTTTTATCTTCATCACAGGCCCAATATATATATCTTTCCATTGAGAAAACATCAAATGATGATTTCACAAAACAAGTAGACTTGTACATCAAGCTTATTACCAGGCTGGGTCGGACAGCACCACGTGCAATTATCTTTGCAGGGTAAATATACCTCCCGCTAACATAAACTTTGCATACACATGTACTGAAACATTTGTAAATGTCAAAGGAAATCAACACTGGGGATCACTGCAACAACCATCAGTACATGCAGCATTTAGGAGCAGTGAGGTCACTTTTAGACTCAATTAAATCAATAACTTAGACTGAAATGCACTCCCCTTTGCCAACAATTTATACTGTAACCCAGTTTTATAATATTAAATCTGAATATTGTGTTTTGAGGTGCTAACATTTTTAGAGACCTTTCCTTATGTGGGCATCATGACTAATTGCAATTTGGGCAATTACATAAAAATATGGTATGATATTGCCTTTGCAATATAATTCATACAGGTTGTATGTGGTAATGCATGTAGATCTTGTAGATCAATAGACCCAGCCACATGTATATGGGAACTGCTCCTGTCAACCGTGGGGGATGATGCATGGGAACTCATTGAGATGTTCCATGCAGACAAAGATGAGGAGTCCAAAGAAAGAATCCTCCAATCCTTCCCCAAAACGAACACCCCATGAAGGTGTGCTGTGGCCACTGTGGCCTTTGGGCTTGGGGCGCGGGTTCCAGATGTCCGGTACATCATTCATTGGGGCCCATCAAAATTAAGACACCCTCCAATATTGGCAAGAAGTAGGACGTTGCTCTCGAGATGGCTGATATGCTGTCCGTCATCGAGGAAACAGAGGCACAGAGATGGTGCACACGGGGCAGTATTCTGGAACGGCTCACAGTAGAGGATATGAAAATGTCATCAACTGCTTCACGGGCATCAGCATACTGCTGCTCAGTCTGCCTTCAGTCTGCTTTTCACTCCATAGCAACGGGTGCAGGCACGAGCACAGGCACGAGCACAGGCACGGCAGTGCTGATATTCCGCCACGGGCTAATTTTGCAGACCAGGGGATCGTTGCACGAAACTTGCGTAAGTTACGATCGACATAACGACTTACACCTGCGTTGCGCTCACACTACGCCCGGCTCTACACGTGTTTCACGAACCTTGTGCAAGGCAGACGTAATTACATCAACATTTACGCAATGCGTAAGTTTCAGATTTTCGCCTCTGCAATAAATATCACTTGGAATTTATGTTTAATTAGTATTGGATACAAAGTTTCGACCAGTGTGCTATAATCATAGCCGACAATGGACTTTGTAAATATTTAACTTTGATAATTACACGTCCGAGCAATCTGCGTTTGAGGCTAAGGATCGTAACTCTTGTATTCGCTTGTTTGTGAAAGGAGGTGCGAAATACTGCACATTGTCTTTGAGAGATCGTATGCTATAGAGAGAAAAAGTAAAAGAACGACCATTTTCTGGCTCCAAAAGTATTGTACATTTTATAAGATACATAAAATTTGACAACTGCGTCATTAGATTAATCTACTACAGGCATGGTTACATGCAAGCGAACTTGCGCTCACGCTAAGCATACTCTCGGGCAGACTTAAAGTTACGCAATAACTTACGGCTTTGCGTAAATTTAAAGGCTTTGTGACACAGGTCGGCGTAGCTACGCTCACGCTAAGTATGACTTACGCACGGACTTAGGCTTACGCATAGTTCGTGCAACGGTCCCCAGAATGTAATTTTTCTGCTCATTGCCTCTGGTGACACGATTCGGGATACTGATTCGAGCTCATAATCCTCAAATCCATCATGGTGTCTTCCCGAAAAATAATCAAAGAGTGCATCCAGCGCAAATTCTTCTGTGAACAGCTGGGCATCAGGATGGTAATCTGGATTTTTGTTCGCAGACCACGTCTGAAAAGAGTCAAGGCTGGTGAACATTTTATCCATCTTCTTTCTAAATGCCCCACCCATTTGGGCACATCTGTCGACTTGTTTTGGTCTGTACTGTCCACGAGAAACTTTCAACATTTCTAAAATGGGAAAATTGGAAATAAAAACGAAACTTTAACTATTGTTCTTCATCAAACTTACCTGAAACTTTTTTCAGTAATATTTTTAAATGTATAAAAGTGAACAGTGATTGAATTAACTTTTTTTATGAGTAGGTCAC
The DNA here is from genome assembly GCA_036873755.1 of Hanleya hanleyi. Lineage (NCBI taxonomy): Eukaryota > Metazoa > Mollusca > Polyplacophora > Lepidopleurida > Hanleyidae > Hanleya > Hanleya hanleyi. The sequence goes on along the minus strand of JAVTVY010019905.1, from coordinate 46,687 downwards.
ATACAACAAGTTTACCTTTAAAGTCGTTATTTAGAAATTCGTCACCAAATCCAGACCAATATTTCCACCTTTCCTTCCATGCATGTTTGCCAGCCCGTTCCACTTCAGCTCCATTCCTAATATTTCGGGCAGAAAATCCCGCAATTCCTACAATTACAATTGATAATTAGCTTATAAACAAAAAAAAACATCCATGCTGCGAGACTGGCACTAACATTTCATTTTCTCACTCTACACAGCCAAGAAAAAGGTGATGGCCCATCGTCCTTTAATGTTGATCATAACTGGCCATCAACTTTAAAAGATGATGATTTACAGCCATCACCTTTAAATGGTGCCGGCCATCACCCTAGGGTTATAATTTGCCTCATCACCATTGAAAGGTAATGACATACATTTATAATCATTGCTCATCACTCTGCAGAGGTTTTTAAAGATGATCATACAAAAGAGTGATGGCTCTAACTCATCTCCGTTTTGGGGTGATAGATATCACCTTTTTCTGGCTGTGTAGATTTGTGAGTATATGGCATAGAAACAATTATAGAGAAATTTAAGCTTCACTTAGCAGATTTGTGGGTCTTTCAAATACATTGCAACCTTCTATGCTATTCTTTGTGCAAATCTGTGATTAAGGGATTATGATGTGAGTGAATTATGATGATGTCACCATTGATCAAGTGAACCCAGATTAATGGACTGGGAAGTTTTCAGAGCTGGATTAATGATGACTTGAAAACTTATAATAATTCTGATTTATTGTATCCTGCAAACTCAAACGTTTCATTTCGGAATGCAGCAAAAGGTTACTGGGGAATATATCTTGAAACTTATACAGGTCAACATGAAATTTCAATAAGTGAATATGCAGTAATCCGTGATCTATGCTATCCATATTCATTGAAAAGAATCTCTAGAATTTACGAAAATAAAATGCTCAGCTATTTACTGATAACTGTCATCCAATTGCCAGTAAACACAGTATTGATCCTGAAATTTTATCCAAAAATACACTGATCTTATATAGCATTGTAATGGAAAAAGATTCCACAAGTTTATCTTGAGTTCACTCTGTCACTTCATCAAAGGTCATCTACAGATCAGATTTGCATCAAACTCTCACTTAAGTGTTTCAACATATCAACAGAGACCAATTACGATCAGATAAACATGAACATTTTTTAGGAATAAATATGAAAACCTCTCTTCTGGCAAGTCTAATTTCCCATTACCACAATGCCTGAATCATTGATGTACCTGCAAGTAGCTGATGGCCTATTATGGAATATTTGTAATGTTTCTTGGACCAGAAGAAGAGCATGTCCATTTTCCAATGAGACAAAATTTGCTCCCCATTCCCTTCTCGGACTGCATCTCTGTGTGCCAGCAAATTCAAAAATGTCTTCATTGCGATGGAATGAACATTCGAAATCCTTTGTCATTCTAAAAGTAGTATGCTAATGTTGAAAGTTAACGCTGTTGTAAAAACCGTAGTATCATGCTAAAAGAAAGTGATGAGCTTTTTGTGTAAAAATGGGTCAAATCTTTCAAGATATCTGCCGATGCCATTAAATTGTTGGCTAAGGATGGCTTTACTTCGTTGGAAGCCCTACAACTTTTAGTTGAGAAGACCTAGCCGGCACAGAAATTCCAAGGGATCAGCAAAAACTAATATTGAAAGTTGTCTAAAAACTGATTGACGATCCGGTCGTTTCGAATAGTGCCAGTAATTTTGCTAGTATATCTGGGACCACGGAACCTCGTAGTAACGTAACCGAGGCTGGCCGGTTAGACGAACATTTTGTGCGCGAGATAACTGGATCTTTACGCGCTGCACAAGCTAATCTGTGCAGCCTCGGTGTCGGGCCGCCATCCGATCAGCCACAGAACAGCAGAATGCCATGAACAACGTACCGAGGGAGCAAGTTTCACAGAGACCAAACTTAGAGAGCTTAGAGATTTTAGAAAAATTTTGCCAAGCCTAAATTTCCAAAAACGCCCCTCATCATTGTAATAACCAAATTTTATGACACAATGATACCATGGGACATGAAATGATAAAAAATGTATTTCTTTTTTTGGGAAAAATGCTTTCAATATCTTTGTGAAGCAAAAATGAAATGAAATAACAAAGAATTTCGCGAAGAATACCACACAGGCCAGGAAAACCATAAATAAAATGACTCGACTAAGTTTTGGAGGTCCTACGCGCAAAATTATCCATTTCGCCTGAAGCACGTGGCCGTTCATACATTTTCGACTCTACACGTCTACACCAAAAGACCGCTGAAAGCTCGCCATTTTGCCTTGACGTCACAACGAAATAGAGATAATTCAATAGAAAATAAACTATAGCAGATATCAAATTCAAATTTTTCACAAATACATAGTAAGATACGTACTTTACAGCCCATCCGAGTCTGTTGACATATAGAGATCAAATCTTGCGCTTCGATTCCACACAGTTCGGAATGTGACCGAGCGTGCTTCTTTTCCAAACAAGGTGGCCCATCACATCTCAATAATACTCATACGCCGAAATAGGCATGTCGAAAATATCGTCCATAACATGTATAAACATAAAAGCAGCATCATAATTCAGTGAAATATGGTGATATTTAGCATACAACATATTTAATTCGACAATTTCATTGCAGAAAATCATTTTTGTCAACCTCTCTGGAGATGTACTTTTTCGAGCCGCCTTACTCTAATATCCTGTCGCATGATTCTCGAGAAATCGCGCGACATTTGATAAAACTGTGGAAAACGCATCATTCGTCTAATTACATCAAATTTATACAACAAAGATGGTAGTATAGTGAATTTCGGTGAGTAGCCCTCCCAGCTGAACGGTTCTGCATTCCGATCGCATGTTCTGAACGTGTTTGTTGATGAGAATGGGTGAGCATAAACGTGCGTAGCTGAATGACATTAACCCTCTGGACCATGTGCCAACAACAACAACAATAACACGAAACGACAACAACACGTTAAATGACTGTCTCGTTCAGATTGACTTGGAATAGACAGGTGTTAAATTTTGTGCAAAGGCTTAATGCATAGAGGTCGGAAAAAATCCACCTGAGCAGGAAGAAATGTGAAACGCAATTTTTCTGAACAATTCAGTTTGTTTGACCACGTGTAGCATTGTATATTCCAACAACTTCAAGTATATTATTCTTGCTTACCTCAACGAAGAGATGATTCAACTTTATTCGTGAGTTACAGTCACCACATTTCTTCAATTTCCAAATTTTACTTCAAGAAATCCACTACATTTTTGGTCAATTTTGCTCCAGTCATTTTTTCCGACTTGGTTCAAAGACTCATTTTTTCTTGTGTTTAGTGGTGTTTTCTATCTTTCTGAGATGAGATAGTGCGCGCTTAATGATTTGGTGCCTTTCTAAAAATTTCAACAGGACAAAAAAATGTCAAATCTCTCGCATCCCCCTCCTTCTTAAGGGGAGATAATACCTGATATATAATTTGAACTTTTGTTACAGAGTGCATTGAGAAATAAGGAATAAATGAAAACATAATAGGAATATTCTCTTCAAACTTTCACGTCTTCCAGACACGTCTATGAGAAGGTCCAATAAGTAGCAATTCGCAAAACTACCCGAGCGATATGAAACCTACAGGCCTTCAAAAATTACCAACCGAAATGACAATTGAAATATGCTGTAAATATGTGATAAATATGTGATAAAACAAGTGGAATGTGTGAAATACCCACGATGCAGTGGAAACTACAATCTAGAAACTGTTGAGAGTGGAGGCTTTTCAAAATCTATGCTTCCATGACACCCGGATCAACAAGATTTTCACTGGGAATTATACTTCATTTGAAATGCAATGTTTTTTTGTTGCAAGAATTACCTAATCTACAGAAAAGGCAAACAAATGACAACTGTTGAAAGGACCAGGAAAAGGACTAACTGTGATATATATCCGAATTGAGATATATTTTTCATACTTCCATATTTTGAAGCTGGCATATTTTGCTAGTTATTCTGTTCGTATAAGGACATACAACAGTGGGGAGTGATGGGAAGTATACTGCAACAACAACACAAAAAAATAATAAACGTAATTGCAATTGCACAAAGAGTAATGTCAGCGAGAAAAAGCAAAATTTTACAATCGTATTGGCAGTTTTGTGAAGTGGATCCTATCTTGTTTTTGTAGTTTAGATGCCGAAATTCGCCATTGCCATTATGAATGAAAATCGGTAAACCCATTAGGATACATTTCAGTATCCAAACTTGGATTTGATATTCTAATTGGGATATATATCCCAGTTAGTCCTTTGCTCTGACCTGTTTAATAAGGAAGTTTACGACTTCAAATTACGTGTATCATACTTGTCAAAACCACATGTGCAAGGAATGAACTGAAACATTTACCTGTTCATCACGCAAAATTCCACATGTTCAAAATAAGTTCCCGCCTCCTCAGCTGTGATGGGGGCAGTTCTCTGTGTGGAGTTTCATACGCCAACCTTTTCAAGAATATATTTCTATATTGTTCGAAATGGATATTGTGTTCCTTATTACATTGACATGATAAAAGATATATTCCTTCATGTGTGGTGTTTAGAAACTGTAACAATGACTCTTTCATTTAGGGACTATTTCCCGGACGTGCCGATTATTGTGGAGTTAACAATTTGCAGTCAACCTCGACACCAGGTGTCGCTTTCCGCAGAGGGGTGTAAAGAAGAACAACAATGTACATAAATTGGGGAATTGGCATCTTTCTTGAAGATGATGAAGACATTATGTCGTACAAGGTGAGTATGATGTGTTTCTAAGGTGTATGGAACATTTCTGTCCTATGTTATGTTTGTGTCAAGCACTAAAAATGAGTTATGCGTCTTAAATTTGTTTACAACTGCAGTTTTTGAAGCACGTTGTTGTATTGATTTGGTAATAGATACTCCATGTAGACTATGCAAGCAGTATTGTGAGGAAACATGTCCAATTGTAACAATGACTCTTTCATTTAGGGACTAGTATTTCTCGGGTGACGATTATTGCGGAGTTGGTAATTTGCAGTCAACCTCGACACCAGGTGTCGCTTTCCGCAGAGGGGGGAAAAGAACAGCAACAACTTTCTTGAAGATTATGAAGATGTTATGTCGTACAAGGTGAGTATGATGTGTTTCTAAGGTGCATGGAACATTTCTGTGCTATGTTATGTTTGTGTCAAGCGCTAAAAAATGAGTTATGCGTCTTGAACTTATGTTTACAACTGCAGTCTCTGCAGCACGCTGTATTGTTATGGTAATAGATACTCCATGTAGGGTATGTAAGCAGTATTGTGGGGAAACATATCCAATTCTAACCCTTTGATCTTTGTGGACATTTTTCACGTGAAGTCCTTTAAATTCATCATTCTGATCATTATTCTGCTATATTAACCAAGAAAAATTGTATATATATTGTTTTGGCGTTAGCAGGTAAGTTGACTGATGTTCAAAGCGACATGTACAATGTACAAATTAAATTATCTTGCCTTCATATCATAGCCTAAACATCACCTTTTCTCTTTACTTGTACAGCCACTGCCATAAGTGATATAAGCTGATTCCCCTGGCTCAGGATATTAGGTGATATATGATGGAGATGATGTCTCTTGTAGAGTGACCACTTGTCTACCAAAATAACTTCCTTGTCTTTTTATTTGGAAACGTACGTATCACATGCAGGTAATTCATTAATGTTTTTCATGTTATTGTCAATTACAGCATTTTTTCTTTCACTCTTTAGTATATCGAACACCTTTTATATTGTCTACATTTGGGATGATTACTTCAAGGATTAATAAGTAAACATGTTGGAAAATGTAGTGTACTTGGACTGAAAGGGGTTAATATAGACTCGACAATATTCATGAGGATGTTTGAAGAAGTCCCAAAAACAAAATGGTGACCTCCAATGTTTCACTTCCTCTTATGTCCTGTTTTGTTTTTCACTTTTGCAGGTATTTCTTTTTGCTCACTTCAAGCTCACTTTTGGCTCACACTAATCAACTGTTGATGAGTTTTTGGAACCTTCCAATCTGTGTTTTATTCCTATTGTAAATAGTTCTTGGATTATCCTTCTGTTTGAACCATTGGCAGTCCAATTCGCAGCATTATTTTTCACCCTTCCGTTGAACCTCATCTGTGGAAATTTCAATGGGATACTTCAATTATTTGAGGAATTATTACAAATTTATCAAGGGACTGTCTAAATTCTGGAAATTATTTTTTAGGTACTATCCCCCCCTTAATAACTGTTCCCCAGTGGTCATTTGCAAATTTGACTATTTTGTACAAATTGCAATCCGAAGGAATCCTATAGATCACTTAGGCGTGATTGACTATTTGGCATATACGTCGAAAATTTACCAGTTATTAGCCAGGCTCGAATCCGCATCTATTTGTCTATATGACCGAGATTACAGGAAGCCTCAAGGTCAACATGTATTTAGGTGGGGGACTGATGTGCCACATTCACAAATTGTTTGGCTTCAACCGCGATTCGCAAAACAGAACAAACCATCCACTAATGGCCGCCACGTGTGTCCTCGTCAACGACAAATAGGTCTTATGACGTCATCGGGAGAAGAGATCTGTAAAAGCTTCAACTAGCGTGGTGGATGCCAATTTGTTCCAAACTGTGATCAGCGCTATTCAGCTGTCTTGCATGATCGTTTACAAAACTATATATAAACCCTATACCTACCTTGAATGTCGAGGCATGGCGAGAAGAGCTTGATAAGAATGATATTGACAGGGAATTGATCCTGAATGGAATTTCGAATGGCTTTGATATTATTTCCCTGGAAAGCGACCCGATTGCTGTGGAGTTGGATAAATCTGCTAGCCCAGACTGGGAACATTATGTTAAGGTGAACAAACAGGTTTTGACGGAGATTCAGCACAGCAACTATATACCTACCAATGAACGCCCCACTATTGTCTCGACCTAAGGTGCTATAGATAAACATGACGGAGGAGTTGGCTCAGTAAACGATTGTAGCTTACCAGAGAGCTTGCAGTAAATGATTATGCCACTGTTCATGATGCTGCAAATCTAATGTCACTAGGATGTTTCATGGCAAAAGCGGATCTTATTTCGCGTATAGATCGGTGAAAATTAGCGAACAAAACAGTCATTGGTTTGAAGTGGCCAATTGAGGGGAAAAATATGTATTTATGATTCAAAACTTCCATTCGGGTCAAAATTGGCACCTGGCAGTTTCCAAAGATTATCTCGAGCTGTGCGTCGGATATATGGCGAGGAAGGGGCATACGGGTATTGTGACCAATATTCACGGTTTCTACTTGTGTTTTACAACAAGATCGAGTACACGGAAGCATTGCAGGTTTGATCAATTGGAGTAAAGTGACCGATCCGGCTCAGTGCTCAAGCCTCCGGTTCCTTGCTGTCGAATTGGACTCTGTTGATATGTGTATAAACGGCTATCTGTGGATAAGTTAGTGGACATAAAACTGTCCTTGGAACAGTTTTCAAAGCGGCGGCACCGATTGGCAAATTAAACAGGGCAGCGGCAGTCGTGTATGTCGGGAGAACATTCTTGCGGCGGTCAATTGATAGCATGAACAGTTTAATGAAGGCTAACCATAAAGTGCTTATGATAGGATCTTTAGAGGACTAGCTTTCTTGGTGGACCAGCTTTATGCACTAGTTCAATGGCAAATCATTGCTTTTAGTCATTATGCCTATATTATCTGTTTACACGGACGCGTGTGATTCAGGTCCGGTTGGTTTTCATCAAAATGACTGGTATTATGTAAACTGGCATATGGATTCTGCTGTGAAATCTATGCATATTAATCATAAAGAAGTATTGGCTGTGAGTTTTGTAGCAGCTAGGTGGGCTCCATGCTGGAGTAATAAAAGAGTTATAATCTCGTCTGACAATTCTGTCACTGTCAGCGCAATAAATAAAGACACATTTAGTATTCAAATTATCATGGGCTCGTTACGCTACATGTTGTGGTTGTCGACAAAATATAATTTAAATATAACGGCTCGTCATATTCCTGGTTTGCAGAACACATTAGCCAACCAATTTCGAGATTACAATCTGTTGGTCGTTTCTTCGCTATGTCCAGGTCTTATTTAAATGTCACGTGTCCTAGGATGAATATGACTAGTGAAACTATAATGTTTTTTCTTCACAGGGCCTATTGTGAGACATCTGAACAGACAAATTGCAGAGGTTAGACTTTCTGCCTTCGCATATTTGTGTCATCTGAACAAGTTTATAACTTTCTGTAGCTTGATTGGAATTTTGCCTGTGCCCATATCCTTAGAAAATTTGGCCAGTCTTACTTATAGCTCTGTTAAACAGTATCTAAATGTTGTCAGAATTTTGCACCTTGCACCTCTAACAAACAGCTGGTATATTTGTAGTATACGTGATATTTTAAGAGATTTTTAGTGTAATAAACGCAAGGTCGCCTTTTGATTTGGCGTTTTGGAATGTTTGCCTCGTTGCCTTTTTCTCTTTCTCACGGAAATCCAAACTTCTTCCCAAGTCTGCTTCCTATACCTGCACCCCAATGTTTTTGTTACGGCAGGATATTTCATTCTCTGAGAAGGGTATGATTTTGCTTATAAGGCATTCTGAAACAATTCAGTTTAGACAGAGAACTGTCCAAATTCCGTTGCCACACATCCAGGATTCTCATTACTGTCCCTCGTGTATTAGCTTGGCCGGTTTCAAACGCGCTCCTGTCTTTGTCTGAACCCGCCTTCCAATACCCGTCCCCGTCTGGTCCTTTAATACGCAATCAACGTTCGCACGTAGATTAAAATTTTGTATGGAGGTACTAGGTCGCGACACCTCCTCGTATTCAGGCCACAGCTTCCGGAAAGTTGGGGCTTCCTTTGCTTTGGATTGTGGAATTCCCGCTGATTTGATCAAATTACAGGGTGACTGGCAGAGCGATGTGTATCAGAGATACCTTACTCCTTCCTTTACGACAAGGTACAGAGTTGCGTCAGACATGGAAAAGAGAGTCCAGATATTAACAAACCATAAATGAACTTTTACGAATGTATGTGAGTTTGGGTGTTTGGAGGATATCGACACTTCCTTGCTGCCGTATGAATTACCTGATAGCAATTACTGGCGGCGGGTTATTTCTTAAAATACTTAATATAATTCTATACATATTTTTTATGTGGCGGCAAACAACAATGAAGTGTTCGTGTCTTGTTTTCACCCAAACTGTCTCTGTCATTGTTTTGTGAGTGTATAAATTTAATGAGACAAGATCATTAACAAGTTCTTTATTTGAGATAGAGTCCTTCGTCAGGCTTCACTTTGACCCTTGAAGATGTTCACTGTGTCCTGAAAGAAAATGAGAAGAATGTATGATTATCCTTTCTTGATTTTGTATTCCTTAAACACATTAAATTTGTTACAAGGGTGGGAGGGGGGGGGGACTACAGTAAATCCTCGATGCCAGTTTAGCATTTGAGATGTGACTGTATCATGAGATGGTGCCAGGACTATCATGTGCTTTGTAAGGGTACATGTAGCATGTGACTCCCATGAACATGTTTTGTGTTTACATGAGTGTATCATGTGATAATGAGTGTCTCTGGGTATCATTGAGTCTCGTTGTATACACGAGCATGATGAGTGTATCATTGAAGTGTTGCATGAGTGTGTTAACCTAGTTTGGCACCTGGGGTTTATCATACACACCTGCATCAGAAGTATCTCTCTCTAGAAATCTTGTGGGCATTCGACTAACCCCTCAAGGCGTAGAGACTTTGTGTCTCCATTCCCTCGTGCTCGATGGGATGCGATCATTCTCTCTACACGGAGACCATCTCCACTGCACAATATTTTAACCACTAATAACCGGCACATACTGATGCAGGTGTTTCATTATCTATATGCAACCCCTATGGAAGCAGGATCTGCATCAACAACACCGAAGTTTACCAGGAATTAATAAAGTGATAAAATATATAATTCAATAGCATGGATTTTTTTTTTAGAATTTATCATGAACATGATAGTGAATTTAACGTTGCTTAGCAGAATTGTTCAGTCGACACTCACTGTAGAAAATGATAAAACATTCCGAAAATTCATTCATTCCAAAAAATTATCACCTACTAGGAGATACTACAGCTTCTGGTTTTGCTACTTCAACTTCCCTTCCAAAAACATAAATCGTCAAAATATTTTGGCATCAGAAAATACACATCTTGGGAAAAAAATATTATTTTCTCCATGTATGGCTCAATATTAGTAATTAAGTCACCCCAGATTTGAATATAAACTGTTCCTTTCATGACTGAGAGTTTGGGCAAATGCTCCACCAGGATCCTCTCCACCAGAATGATCATGCTGGTAATCTTCTGGTGTCGGAATAAATGAGTATGGTGACAACTGTTTAGCCTCCTTCACCTCCAGCGATTGCAGATTATGGAAGCTGATCCTATTCTGAATTCCGAGGCACATGCCCAATAATAAGAACTGACTTCCCAGAGTGGATCCCTGGTGTTTCCTGTGTGGTTGAATTTGTACATTGTCCCAACATACCCCGTTAGATGTCGACGTTGGTGGGTCACCATGGAATAATTGCTTCCGGCACAAGTCTTCTGTTCAACTGCTGACTTCTGATATTAAGAGCAAATGCAAGACAGCTATAAGCTTATTCTATGAAATATGTATCATTATCCATAAATTAAATGAATAGTTGTATTAACATCACACATCTGATTGAGGGTAATTTCAAGATCAAAATCATTTGAGGTCCGAGTAAGAATTTGAGTATAAAAACAAAAGACTGACATCTATATTTCAGTTTATCTATCAGTCTATCCTCAGTTGAACAAATGGAGGTATGGTATTCCCTATAGTAATTAAATCCCCCTATCAACATTCAATCACCCCCCCCCCCGTTCTCTCTCCCATCCAACCAATCCCCGCTCTCTCTCTCATCCAACCAATCCCCGCTCTCTCTCTCATCCAACCAATCCCCGCTCTCTCTCTCATCCAACCAATCCCCGCTCTCTCTCTCTCATCCAACCAATTTGGGGGCCAAAATTCAATCTTTGGATCTAATAAATCTGATCACCCTCTAAAATCGTTGAAATAAGAAAGAATGGATTATATGCCTGATTTTGAATCATTTTGACAACTTCCAGTTCTAATAAATTTGATCACACCAAAATTTTATGGCGGGAAATTGCACTTCATGCGATTGAATTATTAGAAGGATTACCGTATCACTTGAAAAATCTTAATCTTAAAATATGCTTATTGGGGAAAATACTCTGTTAACCATACCAATCAATCAAGAATGATTTTGTACGAAAAGATGTTGCATTTTCTTATATAAATTATTATTACCTCAACATTTTCTTTCCATATGATAATGTCTTCATCATGCCCTGATCTTAGCCTGTCCACATGTTCCCGAGCAGCACCAACATTCTGGGATATCCCCATGTTGTTCAGTATCTGGAAGATTTTGTGGGGACAGCCCTGCCTCCACAGCTGTACCCCCATACAAGCCTGTAGAAACTTGTGCTTACTTGGTTTGCTGGTGTTTAAGACAATTGCCAAGAGCAGTCCCAATCGGCTGTTGATCGCGCTTTCCGCTTTCTCGATTGACCGGTTACTGTCAAGGAATACATTTGTATTGTAACGTGACAAAAAGATGCCTTTTCAAATAATATCTTGAATGAAATAGGATTTTCGAGTTGGTGACCATCAAAATATTTTCCAACATAATATTGTCTGATAGTTGAGAAAATAAGGATATATTAGTCACTCAAAGATTATCTGGCATGTCAGTGCAATCAAAATATAAATATGAGAAATCGGATATTTCAATTTCAAATAAAAAAAAATAGAGTAAAGTCACCGAATGTAACTAAGTTATAATGAACATAAAAAATATATATGAACATCAGTCAGATCTATTGCTCCATGTATATTGTGCTGGACATTTATTCTGTGAATAAGAGTTTTTTTTATATGGTTTTAGCAAATACATACTTCTTGCTTTAACACCTCGCAGGTAAACACGGGTGAAGGCATTTTTTGCTACCTGGCCACCACGATGGACTAACCATCTCAATCCATGGATATACTTATGGTCCTGGAGATATTCCATTGCCGTAGAATGGTTGTCCCTACCAACAGATGTTGGAGTGAACCTTATTGGGGAAGATCTCCATTTCACTGGCGTCGCTCTATCTGCCCATGTCCTTTTCCTCTGTCCAGTTTTTTATGACTCTTTTTCTTCATTAGTTTTATGCACTCGTAGCATAAAAATAGCGTGGAAAGGTCGAATAGTAATTTGGAAATAGGTGTCCAACAGTTTGGGGGCTTGTTAATGATTTCAAACAAACTATGCTATAATTTTAGGTCCTCTTACAAAAGGTTTACTGCAGCTAAAACATTTCCCCGATTCTATCAATAAACTGAAACATGGAAATATTGGGAATAAATTGACTTTCACAGATGCTAACATTCTCTGCAACCTGTGTGTAGGGTTTGGGGCGCGCACATTTCCGGTTTAATTGAAAGGCATCGTTTGCGCATGCGCATACGGGCGAAGAAGACTGTCGGCCGAAAATTTAAATGAAGCGGCGGTTTCTCCACAAATGGCCCAAGTAGGCGGTCGGAATGTTAAATACGACCAGCGTTGATGGGGAGTGGTTTCGTTCAGAAAATATCCGGTAAGGAGGATCATCTGACCGTTTGATACGGTACGGGTAATAACCCACGGAGATGCATACTCGTCGCTTGTGACTATCAACCGCAAGCACCATTGATAAAAACAGTTGAGGCTACCGGTATATTATGTTGTCGAATGGTCTGAGCAATTTTGAGGCCTTCGCTCTGGTCTTTTAATAAAAGTATCTTGAAGTACATGAATTTGTGCATGATTGCCTGTTTTGAGGTGAAAACAACACTTTTGATGACGTCACAGTTACCGCGTATTCGTAAAATTTATTTTTAGTTTGATTTTTTGGTCAGATTTTCTGATTACAGTAGTTTGTAAAGCTGATCTTAGTGACATTGACCTTTGAAATTTGCATATGACCGTTGTGATGTCACTTCCGGTTTCGGTCACATGGTCGGAAGTGACCTTGACCCATGTGTATGCGCACAGTACACTATAAAAATGGCGCGCAGGGGTCAAAGGTTCGGGAGACACAAAGGTCATATGGACTTTTAAGGTTATGTGACCAAAGATCCCATTTCAAAGGGTCAAGAGGCTCCTACATGTACGTACCATTTCAGAACCTGACCGTAAATACGAAGCTCAGCGAGAGTGTGCTCTATTCATCGTATGTCATTTTCTCAACCACGTCGCCAGTCCCACGAGCCGTCCTTCCCCTAACACCCGAGGTGGGGTTAGTGACGGCACAAAGGTCAAAGGTCAATATGAGTTTAAATCCTCTTTCAAAGGGTCTACGTGCCCCTTATGTAACGTCACAAAGGTCATATGCAAATTTGAAAAAATCGGTAGGACAATAGGCGTCTACGTGCCCTTTCGGAGCCTGTCGTTTGGAGCCAGCAAGAGTTATCTGCCCCTGAATGCGACCAAAGGGCGGAACATGCGCAACCGGAAGTGGAAACCTGTACGGAGAACCAATGGAGCTAGAAACATGGGGATTTCATCAAGGCTTCCGCCCTAGGGTAATGTGGGGTGAGGGCATAGGGCTGCGCATGCGTAACCGGAAGTGGAACCCCGTACGGAGAACCAATGGGGCTAGAAACATAGGGTGGAATGTACTGAAATATCTTGGGACATTTCCTGTGAAAACGCCATTGTTTGGTGTCCCGCGTATTCACCGCCTTAAAAATAGAACCTATTCATATTTTATATATCAAAATAATTCTATGTATGTCGGGCCAAAACATTGAACTGTTGAAAAAAAGACTAACTACTGACCTGTAACTGCAACAACGCCGACATGTGGAATGATTTTCGCCACAATATACCAACTTCTCCTGACGGCTCAAGTATCCACCCGGAGGTGGCCTACCCGTCTTTACGGGTACACGCATCCAACGAGGTCATGGGCTGGGAACGTGCTCATGAGCATCGTCAAAACTTTCCTGCCACTGGTGACACGCGGGGTGAATGCTGTCGGAAAACAAGCTGTCGAAATGGGATGGTAGCTCTGGGAGATGCGAGCAACTGAAACGCCGAGCCAAAGAAGCAGGAGGCGTCTTGGCCGCTAAAGCACAACGAATTGAAGGGAATAGAAAAACTGCACCACAGAGACAGCGCCACAGTCATCAAACGACCTAACGCGGGCGCACATCGAAGATCAGAGATATCTTTGGGTGGATTAAGGACACGTTTACCCAGAGTCCTGCCCCTCCGCCAACAGTGGATTCGATTTGTGGACCGTCCCACCGACGCAGACCAGTGCCGAACAGGGATTGTGGGTGGAGCGTCTCCCGATCTCCAGCATTAATGAGCCCATCGAGTTCACCATCAGCAATGCGGATACGGCATCTGTGGATTTAGTCTATTAGCCAAGATCGTTAATGAAGTTGACTCTAGAATCGTCGACCGTGCAACGGTGGGCCCGACAAATCTCTGGCTGGATTCTATGTCTCAACAGGTGGCTATTTCGCTCGCCCACAAACTCCTCAGTGACTCGACCAAATCGTACCCGTATCGGACCTACATGGAAACGCTGTTGTCTGACGAGCGAGGGGTTAAAAAATCTCAGTTGACAGTCCCTTTATTCTACCAGAACACAACCAAGCGCATGTGCATGGAGGATGAAAATACCGGATGAAAAAACCCGGCTGGGTTTCACAGCGAACGGCACCTCGGTCGATCTAATCAATCAACTGCAGGCAAACCTTTCCATGCAAGATCGTTACCTTTTGAACACGATCTCCATCAAAAGCCGACTGATACAGGCGCCCACGACCTTCGCCTTGATGGCCACTGACGTAGCCGGGCACTCAGCTGAATATAAGATCATCAACCAAGACGCAGTCCTGTATATCCAAAAAGTAAAACGGAATCCAGCCGTCCAATTGAGGCACTTCAGAACCTTGGAGAAAAAAACCCAGCCCAGTACCCTATCCGACGTGTGCAAACCAAAGCGTTTTCTGTGCAGGCCGGGAATATGAGCGCCAACACAGAAAACTTGTTCTTGAGGCAATTTCCCAAGCGACTGATCCTGGCCGGTTTAGAGAATACCAGTTTCAACGGAGCCTACCTTGAGGACTCGTTCGGCTTTAAACATTTCAGATTCAATTTTGTGGCCCTACATTGGTCCTATGGATCTCTTGCCCCATTTGTCCTAAGTACAGGGTTCCACTTCCGATTGCGCATGCTTAGCCCTTTGGTCGCATTTAGGGCAGATAACTCTTGCTGGGTATAAACGCCAGGTTCCGAAAGGGCACGTAGACGCCTATTGACCTACTTACCTTTTTCAAATTTGTATCGACCTTTGTGACGTCACATAAGGGGCACGTTGACGCCTCTTGACCCTTTTAAAAGAGGATTTGAACTCATATTGACATCTGACCTTTGTGACATCACTAATCCCACATCGGGTGTAGGGGGAAGGTGAGACTGGCGACATGGTTGAGCAAATGACATAAGATGGATGACGCACACGCTCGCTGACCGCCGTATTTATGGTCAGGTACAAAAAGGGCACGTAGACGCCTCTTGACCGTTTGAAAGCGGATCTTTGATATCTGAGTGCAAATCCGCCTCCTTTGTCATGTTATCGGAAGTGAACTCTGACCCTGCGCATCATTTTTATCCGGTATTGTGCGCACTCGCAGGGGTCAAAGGTTTCGTGCGGTCACGTGACAAAGGACCTGGATGTTGCACTCAGAGGTCAAAGGTCAATGTGACCAAAGATCCGCTTTATATACTACTGATTATTTTATTCTTGATATTATCTCCGCAAATAGTACATAATAAATTAGACATTATAATTGAGTGATGTGATATGAAATTACTTTGCAGAGGGGAAATTGGGGTACAGTCGGATATGAGGCACAGTGGGACATGCCGTCTAGCTCCTTTGTTAAGTACAGGAAGCACATTACAATATAATCAGCAGAAAGCTATCACCCCCATACAACACCTATATTGATTACAAATAAAAATTATCATTGGAAAAGATTAGGGGCAAAAAAATCTGTTTTTGAGCAGTCCAAGTATTTTTTACGACTGAGGATGATATTTTGTTATACCAAATTTTCAGCAGTACTTCATTGCTGTTTTGTTACTGAGAGTATTAACAAGAGTACAAATTAATTATATGGATTTATTATCTCATCTGTATATATTAGTTTGGGTTTTTTTTCAAAAAAGTAAATATCATCGACCCGGGTGGATTGGGACACTTTTGCAGAGGCACAATAGTAATAAAATGGTGAAATTTACTTCTATCCCAGTAAAATGCTATTAAAGCGCATTATTTTGTTTCCTGGATGGTAGTAATTGCTAACCCTATCAGATTTAGTACATTTGATAAGTTTTACTATCAGTTTCGAAGTCAAATGGTTTTGTCAGAATGAGAATCACACAAAATATTTTTTCCTTAAATTTGGCCCCAGGAAAATATTTTACGTGAAGCAAGGGTCTAAAATGTCAACTAATATCGCTGTTGAATGTTCTAACCTCCTATGAAACATATCAGTATATACGTTTCATAGGATGTATTTCGATTATTGTCCCATCGCACCCCAGTGGGTATCCCAGTGTACCCCATAGTGGGGCAAACTGGGACACATTTTTCTACGTTTTTGATAACGAATTCTGGAGAAAAGTATAACGGATATTTCAGAATGTTTTGAATGACTATGTCATACAAAAATGAAAAAACAACGAAAACGCAACTTTTCAGTCACACTCTTTTTAACTTACCAATGATTCTCTCTTTGGGGGATATGTAAATAGGTGCAAAATTACCTCCGTATGATTAGTAATTAGTATGATTAATAGTATCTGTGTTCAAGAAAACTGATCGTAGATATATTAATGTCAGAAGCCATAAAGCATTCTTTAGCTCTACTACATACAAGAGATATCATTCATGGGATGTTTCTTTGTTTATAGAGTTGTTTGAATTTCTCATTAAAAATATCTATGTGAAATTTGGCAACACAATATATCAACAGCATATAGGTATTCCAATGGGTACTAATTGCGCACCCCTGTTGGCTGACCTGTATCTGTTCTCTTATGAATATGACTATATGCAGGCGCTTTCAAAAACCGATCCATTCAAAGCCCGTTCCTTCTCATTCACCAAACGCTATATAGACAATCTTCTCGCTGTGGATAATCGCTATATAAATGACGCAGTGAAGGATATATATCCACCTTCACTGGATTTGAAGGAAACTACAGATAGCCCTACAGGCACATCTTATTTAGATCTCTATCTCTATAAAAATGAAGCGGGCATTCTCCCTCGTCGACTTTATGACAAAAGAGATGATTACAATTTCGACATCGTAAACTATCCCTTTCTGGACAGTAATATTCCAGTGGGACCTGCATATGGCGTATACATATCTCGCTTAGTAGCATTTGCTAGATCCTGTGTTAAATGTGACGATTTTAGTCAACGTCACAAAACATTGGCGCAGAAACTTAAAAAACAGGGATATTCCACCAAGCGCCTACACTCAAAGTTTCTCAAATTTGGCGATACATATCGCATGCTGATAGCAAAATACGAACGTAGCGTGCAAGATCTACGGCGCTACATTTCGTAACTTGTGTCTAATTCCGCTTAACCCGGGGCTAGGGGCCGTATGAACCCATGTACTTCAAGATCCTCATGGTACTCATATGAACAGTCACAATCAAAGCGTGACTGAGATACATCATTTTTTAGATGACGACTCTATAACGAATATTATGGATTAAGAATACTGATCAGCGATACGGATTTGATATTTTTTGGAACATCATGATGTCTTGCCGGCATCATTGAAAACTGTTGACCGCTTCTCTCTTGCAGGAAACAAGCCTATGTTTATGTATACTATGATTGTCTTTTTGAATTTGGTGCTAATACTGTTATATGGAAAATGGAATAGGTCTTTGGATTATGGACGCGGATATTCTCTAATGGACGACGGCTGGATTATGAATGACGGACTAGACGCTTGTAATGCTATAACGTCCCGAAGTGTCAGCTGTTAATTTGTTGTCCTTTCGGTGATAGTATAGTAAGTTCAGTTGGGGCCTGCTACGGTCTAGGAGAGCAACGAGAAATCTCCCGCCAAATAATTGTCATATGGGGAACCCACGACTCACAGGATTTCCAATAGGGATTGTCATGGTTACCGACGAAATTTTGAAGCCAAGTTGTTGGACACTATTGAAATAATGAGGTTCCCCATTGCAATGCATTTCAATGGGCCTTGCTTCTGTAGTCGGGTTCCACCTCCCATCAGAATCAGAATCAGAATCAGAATTTTATTGTACAAAACGCCCACTTGGAGCCGGGTACAAACACGATTGAACTAAAGTAGACAAATGCCTAAGTGCATCTATAGTATCAGGACAGACATGTACCTGAAACATAACATATGTAAATTATACATTCATGTAAATCAATGATACTGATCTACAAATGCATTTTTTCATGCTTCACGAGTTACACGTAATGTTGGCCGATTTCATCGGGAGATTCAACATGGCGGCTCTCCGACTTGTGGGGATGGAGAATGCGATTTTTTGCCGTTTTTCTGGTAAGTTTATTGCCGCGATTTCATGTCATTACAACACAATGATTCCTAGTACACCACCCGTCATTTCTATATATCGTAAAGTATTTGTCGACTGATGACTAAAGTCGAAGCCAACCTAATAGTTCAAGTTGTTGTTGTTGCATATCAAATGCACGCACTGACTGGAAGACAACAGCACAATCGACGATGCCCTGAGTTTTCTGATACTTTTTTTCTTTCAGTGGATGATATCCACCAGCCTGGTTGTTTAAAAACAGTTATTCTAAATTTTGCTGATAAATTATATTTCCCGGGGGAGCTATTTGTTTGGGCATTTGGCAGTTCAATAATGGTTTGATTTTGCAGAAGCATCAAATTGATCTAGCTGCGTGAGTCTGTAAACTTATTTAATAAAGCTGATAATAATATACATATACTTTTTATTTGAACAACATCGTAAACCTTTTCTTTTCATTTATCCTAACAGTTTAGTGATATCCACATTGTGTGCTGTGACACTTGTTGATGAAAAATAATTTGCTTGTTAAAACTTATTCTGAAAACTTATTCTGAATTGTAGCTGAAACAAAGGAGTGTCTACATTCCACATGTAGGCCTATACATTATTGAGATTTTTGACTGATAGCATGGATGGAACCTTTCCCAAATATATATATATATATTTTTTAGTTTTAAGTCCTGGACATACCACTGGGCATTTATTTGCCATACGATCACATTTCACATCCTTTGTTCAGACCCCGTGATCTGGAACCAAACAGACACTATCACTAGATGAAAGAAGGAGATCATGATATACATTTCAGGTTTTATCGATGCCAAATGACTTGAACAGAAGACAATTAGACAAAAAGAAAATCAATAAATATATCAATAAATAATAAATTACATAGAAAATTTTCTTGTCTTTGCAAGGGGGACATCAGACACACTGACAACACAGACCATTCATTCAAATTTCGCCTTCCATTGGGGAGACAGAAATATTCCTCAAACACAGCATACGTATTCTCTTTTGTGATCTGATTTTCGTTTGTCAAAATATTGCTTCATAGAGAAGTTACTGATAAAAAACAATCCTGTTCTAGATTATTTTTTTTTATAACTGACAATTTTATGTCATTTTTGGTGCACTACACAGAAGTTGTGACAGTTGTTGCAGTGACATCACCCTGCTAAGTTAAAAAAACTAATTGATTATTATATATAGAAGCTAATTACTGAGCATATTACTTAAATCACTTCTGCAAGCGTACAATTCAAAAAGTGGTAATCTAATCTAATCTGTAGCAAAAAGTTACAATTCAGTACTAGTATACAAAACTTACAAATACTACTAATGTTACGTATATGATAATAATATCTCATCGCTCAGTGAACAACAGGTGACATGATGACCATCGATTATTAAATTGATCCCAGTCTACTCTCTTGTTACTGATATATTTCTCCAAGTAATATGTACTCTTTAATTCATCTTATATATGCTGTAGATTTGGCAGCTCTTTTTTAACCTTTTGTCTATATATATTAAATTTAACAGCGGTCAATAAGTAGTAGGAGAATTTTGTCCCTTGGGTTGGTCAAACCTAATATAATATTCCGTGGATTATCTTGTAAACGGATATTTGCTTTTGCCATAAACCATTCCGTTAGATGCTGCCATAGAGGTCTGAGCTTAAGGCATCCCCAAAACAAGTAGTGAATTGATTCCGGTTCCCTTTTGCAGAAAGTACAAAGTTTATCCTGTTCTGAATCAATTTTGTTCACGAATGAGTTAGTAGTCAAGATTCTATTGACTATACGATACTGGAACCACTTGAGTTTCATGTCACTAATGTTGTTCACTGATCGATTGATCATACACCATTCTTTAGAGTCATATTCAGTGCCTAGAGTGGTCTCCCATTTGATATTCGCACTGGTCTTCGCGAAACTACTAGCCATAAGAATATTATAGAAAACTCTACATCCTGATTGTACTTTTATCAACGGGAAAATATTTGGTGCTTGTATTTCGCCTGAAAATTCAGTTATATTCAATTTATTTGCTGCTCGTTTTATTGCCGATATAACGGACTGTTCTAGATTATGACATACTGAATTCTTATCATGCTCATGCCACTAACATGAACTCCAACAATCCAACCAGTGGTCAAGATCCATCATCGTTCTTCAGAATTCATATTATTGATCACTCATAGATTGGATTAAGTTCTCATAGTACTCAGTTCTCATTTCATACTTTTGCAAATTCTTGTAACATGGTCAGGTCCCAGTTCTATTAAGTACACGTATGAAAGGTGCGAACTGGTATAATGGATTTCATCTTGTTGTGTATGACGAAAGAATGAAATATAATGAAGGCCATCAACATTTTCAATGAAGTGAGTTTTGATATTAAATATGTATACAATTGATTCCAACCTGCAGGTCATGGATTCAGCACTTCTGATATCAGATGCAACAGGACTGTTACACAATGGATGTACTGGATGAAATGGAAAAACCAAAACAGACTATTGATTGGTTCAGCTGTGTCAGAAAGGTGTGGAATGACAGAGGTGGTGAAAATCAGAGTCAGTGATTGGCCACAACCCCCCTCCCCCCCCCATTGGATATCAGCTGATTCCTCAGGAAATAAACATTACACATGTAATGACCACCGGCAGAGTGATACATGTGTCAATCGGTCAGACATTTCCAAGGATGCCCAGTTCTAACTTAAACCAACCATGCCGGACTTCATTCCTTCTCTCAGAATAATTGGATCTAACTTTTACAAAACCTGCAGCTCCCAATAGCTCCTGGATCTAGAACACATAAATGAAGGGATCTAGTTTATCGGTGCTATGGCAAAAATATCATGTAGAATGGGATTGTGTGGATAATATCAGATTCATGGATGTCCTGCAGCATGCTCCACAAATATCATCGAAGGTCATAAAACTTTCTGCTCTGCACCAGTGTGGATCTATGATTGTTTTTGTGTTTTTTTCTTTTACAAAATTATCTCCCTTGACCAGGTAAGGACTTGAGTGTCTAAAATGATTTAGCTTCTAGAAACAAAGACTTCACTTCCTGAGTAGAGGTAAAAACCGAACATATTTTGATTATTTTATTCAAATTTCAATTCCACTTCTGGTATATGTGCATGTATAAAATACATACAGAATGAACTGCATACAGAATAACACAAAGAACAGGTATATATGTATCTCATTACATGCTCAACCAAAGATCAATACATGGGTGATATTACAACAATACCATGGTGTTATATATTGTTATGATTGGCTTAACTTTAGCTGCTGAAGATATTTCTAATTTGAGGGCAATGGGCAATCATAGTACATTTATTTTCATAACTTCATTTATTTTCACAATAAGCAACATAATCGAGATTAGCAAGTGAAGTTTTACAACATAATATAATACGCATCATGGGTCTCCTTCAGTTTAGTGTAGACATATATACCCTTGAATATATGTTACCATGATTCAGTCATAATATTGTCTGTATTATATTGATGTCGACAAGGAATAAACATAATTATTTGATAGTATTATTAATTGTATGTTGTTTGTGATTAACATTAACTTTTCATTCGCTGGAATCCAGCCATTTGTTCCATATGGGCAATATGCCATCACCATTCAATATGAATGTGATACATGTACAATTACAAGCGTCTGGTCCGTCATTCATAATTCATAGTAATTGATACATTATGGTGAAGGTGACCTGTAACACCAGTATCCAAAATTATTCCGAGCTCATTGAATCCTCATCACATGATGCTGAGACAGATCAGAACGGAGTGTCGGTAAAATCAGGTGTGTTTTGTAGAGGATTCTGTCAATGAGGATGCTATACTGTACACATACAAAATATGAAGTGTTGATGTGTAGGGCCTATAGCACAAAATCACAAGCAAGTTGGTAAAACTAGGCACACGGGGTCTCATTTCTGCCGCTAACGTGTTGATTTGGGTGGGGGCGTCCTCTCAAGGGGAGATGGGGTGGGAAGGAGCCTTATGTCTCAAGCAGTATTCCAGGTTTTCCATCAATATACTCTATTCAATACCCCAATATTTCAAGCACGTGAAATCAGACAAAAATTATTTGCGGGAAATGTGACTTCCACATCACTACACATGTAGCTGGACATGCTAGTGGGGAACCCTCAATCCCAGGTTGATTACCATTGGTGAAATTAACGTCCAACAAATGCAAAATTGAGCTTGGCATCCGGTCCTATGTTATTCAGTGATGTATTCCCCTACGGACCTTGTTGCCTCGACGGAGGTCTTTGCTCTCATCCAGCGCTTGTTAGTAGAATGAAAGAGACCATATACTTAGTGGAACTGCACGAAGAAAGCTTACGCCTACTAGGACTTTCACCGATCAGCTCAAAATCCGAGCACTGATAAACATTCAGTTTATTTTACACCATCTTCAGGAACGATGAGGTGATGCACAGTACAGGTTCATATCTATGGAATATTACGAATATACTGTCACTATTCCAAGATAAAAAAAATAGTATTTAATACCGTTATTGTTCAAATAGGAATTAACCAGTCTTCGGAGTTGTAACATGATTTTATTATCGTATATACATTCATAAATATAAAAAAAAAACCAATCCAATCATGAATTCGGGCAAATGTTAGCAAATGTTAGCAAATACGTCTATATAGCTGTACAAGAGTTCAATAGAGGTAAGTCTGTAAAGCTGTTCAAGAGTTCAGAAGTGGTACGTCCATTTCGCTGTACAAGAGTTCAGTAGTGATACGTCTATTTCGCTGTAAGTCTATAGAGCTGTACAAGGGTATAGTAGTGATACGTCTGAACATGTAATTCACCTACATTTACAGGCAATCTTTTCAAATTCTATGCTAATCTATTTCTTTCGTGCAAAGTCAAAACATTTCTTTACAATGGAATGCAGAAAAATGATCTTTTTAATTGAAGCTTGCCGAACGTTCTGACTGGAAGCAAGTAAAAGGAAAAACTTGATACCAAAACTGCAGTGATGCAATAATTGCATGACTGCGAGCATTATATTTGTCATGGGGCTGTGGACAACAAACACCCGACTCAAATACTGAACAAGGAACGACAGACTTATAACGTAACTTGGAAAACTTAAAATTAATTTGGTGAGTGAGATAAAGAGTAAAACCTTGACGACTCTGATTTGCGGTAGCATGAATTGTCCATTGTTGCCGTTCGAATCCTGTCGATGACAAACCCGTTCGAAGTTGCGTATTCGGGTAAAAATAACGAATATGATTCTGGTTACCAACACAAAAATTGCAATAGATGGAAGAAAGTGAGAAAGGATGGAGTGGCTAACAAGAATGAAAGGCCAGAGCCAGAAGTGTTCGATAGCTGGGGAGCAAGTGGTGTCCAGGGACGTTAGCAAGGCAGAGCAGTATATACCGGTGGCCCCTATAGTCAGGCCTACAACCACCATTCTTGCGCGCCTCTCTGTACATAGGTCAGTGAAATATGTCGGATGACATATCGTTATATAAACATCCAGGGTCATGCAGATTATGCACCATATGGACAGGAAACTGCCGATGTGTGAGACACACATCATCAGGTGACACCATCCAGTTCGGCTCACCAGCGGGACGTCTTGGACGACAATGTATTGACCACATAGAGTCAATAGGAACACCGTATCTGATACCAGAGCACTCAACATGTAGACACTCATAGACGAACTCCTCAACTCTCCGCCTGCGTATATGCATACACACTGTACGTTTCCCACAAAGCCCAAAGCCAATATGACAGGCAAGACATATACATGAAGGTACTGTATTATTAGGAGGTCGTACATTGTTTGTATCTGGGGTATTAGTCCTTCATCACTTACATTCAGCTCACTGAAGTTGAAAAACTCTACAGTATCCATTTTCAACGTTGGCACCATTGCTCCGATTTGACACACCTGTGAAATTAAAATCAGAGATATTGAAAACACTTCAACGAATTCATTCATGTAGCAAGAACAAGAACAACATTCTAACCCAATCTGTGAGCCCATTATATATGTAACAGGCGACAATAGATAGGAATCTGTCATCTGTTGTAGTTATTGCGTTGACAAATCACGTTTTGCTTTCATCTTGGGGAATAAATCTTGCCATTAAAATATTCCTACGAAGTAGGCTCTCATTTGCAAATTGTCCGGTAATGAGTGAGTCAGTCCATCCGAATCTTTTCTCCGGCAAAATAAGGAGAACCGCTGACATTAGAACCTTGATATTTGACAAGAACGTGCATTAGGGAACTGTTACCACCAAGTTCTGAGTCGACCTACATTCGATAAAATTTAGGGACTAATCCAAGCATTTGTGCGGGTCACCGGTCGACCACCGCGAAACCGGAAGAAAACATTCTGCGCAGAACCAATGTGCAGTGGGCTTAAACCATTCTAAAATGGTGGCCCGCATGGATTTCGACAAGAAGCACGATGCGAGTGTGAAAACTTATTCTCTCCACCTGCTGTACACAGGAAATAATCAATTATTTCTTCGATAAATAATAAAAGTAAGTCCATTAGATTTATTTTAAGTAGTCTGGAATAGATTTTAGCCGACATTCAAATTGGTTTGTCAGTATTCGGGTGCGTGATTTTGGGCGCAGATACCGGTATCAAAACCCGTCTTGATTACTCCCTGCCTACTTAGGTGACCTATAAACCTTGAAATTGGCAAAAACATGTCATAATGCCTCCTAAGACCTACTTCGTAGGTCCTGTGGCGTTAGTCACACTGCCATGTGGCATAGGTGGCTTCGAATGGTAGTTCATTGTTCAAAATAGAAGTCCAAGATGGCGTTCAGAACACAGCTCTGTTAGGAAATTGGCAATGCTGTCGGCTGAAGTAGGAGACTATCACAATGTGTTTTTTCTGTTGAGGTCGCATATCACAATCCTAATGTGGTCATAGGTCGGTTCACTTCGGAGACAAGAACGTTTTCATAAAACAAAACTGTCATCATTTGTAACCATGATCTAATAGACATCGAAAAAAGAAGATATGAAACTTTCTCAATTGATAGTTTAGTCTACATATTGAAAGGCACGATCTATATCACGGTCATTTTCAGCCAATTTACCAAAATTCAAGATAGTGACCAAGCGTAGTTCTTGAAAATTTTGTCTTTTGAAAGCGCCTGAAAAAGGATGCAATTTAACTAACATAAGAGTTTTAGGAATAGAAATTCCCGAAAAAAAGATGACATTGATAAATCGTTGAAAGAAAAATCGAAATAATGGAATTTCTAAAGACCCCTATTGTTTGTTTTGAATGATGCCTATGCTACAGGGATGATCCAGAGAAGGACACAAGTGCACACTACTCATGGTTAACTGTAACTTGGACGAACATTTCCAAAAATGCCAAAAACTGTTTAACCGTCTTGGTCGCCTTGTCTCCATTTACATATGATGAATACACGAAAGACTATTCAAGTGGACCCAACCTTACATTTAGATAGGAAACGTAAAACCACTGTTCCTGATGACCAATGTTATATTGTTCAAATAACCAATCGTAACAATTACTCTTTCTGGTCAGATAAGAAATGCCAGCTTCAAGATATGTATCTATATTATTAGTTATATTTATTCTTACACATTGTTTCAAACTGATACATCATACAATCTATCGTTTCAAATTCAGAAAACTGGATCAGACTGATAAAAATGAATGCAAATAACATCTTTGCTGCCAAAGATTGACGCTCTTGAGTTGAGGATTATTTAATTCTTTTTATAACGAAAATGAAAGACAAATATTTTACATAATTGCCACGTATTCTTACCCCTAAAACGATCTAAAACGTGTCCATATCGCGACATAATGGCAATATTAATACCGAAGACTTGTTCAGGAAAAACCTCTTTTTGCCAGTTATTTGTATAATTATACAATGTTCCAAATTGAAATATCGATTTGATTTGAGACGAACTATGAAAGTAAATAGGCAAATAATGCGACTTACCGTATTTGCAGATAGAAGCTTTGACCAGAAGTTATCTCTCGTCGCCTGTCGATTCGTCTGAGAGAGAACCTCTTGATTAAGAAGATATATCTATCGATGAAGACTTGATAATTAAAACGTCACGACCAAGCGAAAAGCGTCATAAAGATGGTCATACGAGAGTTAATTGTTGACGTCGATTGAATCGCGACAACAGATAGGCCGCAGGCATCCGTTGATTTTCAACAATTGAAAAAAAAATCCAAATTGTTAGAGAGAGAGAGAGAGAGAGAGAGAGAGAGAATTACGGTTTAACGTCGAGTTAGCAGTATTTCAGCTATATAGAGACGATCAAACAAAATTCTAAGCATACCAACAAAAACAGGTTAACAACCCTGCAATCCAGATGTAATAAACACAGCACATTAAAAAGATGTAAATACATTAAAATTAATACAATGACCCGATTTATCTCAAATAACCTAAAATACAATCTTCTTTTACCCGATCAAAATATCTTCCAAAGTAGCTGCTCGATAAAGATGAAATTCCACTTACAATCGATTGAAGGCATGACCGTGAATCTGAGAATATGACATATTTTCCTCCTATAGTAAACCCAATACGTTCTATCGCTGACAATAGAGCTTTGGCTTTGGCAGTGAATATCGAACTTTTACCTGGAAGTCGACAGGTTTTAGTTTTGGAAAAGATAGTAGCACACGTTACTCTCTCACCATCTTTAGAACCATCTGTATAAATAGCCTGATGCAATCTGTATTTTTCTATCAGTAGATGAAATTCTTGTGTAAACACGAGATGGCTCGTGTCTGCCTTTTTATATTTCGTCATTGTAATATCTACCTTGGTTTTGGCTAACTGTCATGGTGAAACTGACAAGCTTGTTAGGTAAAATTTGACTAAGCTTAATACCAGCTGCTACAATGTGTGGTTTCATACGAATAATGGAGGGTAAACAATAGAGCCATAATCAAGCTTAGAACGTTCAATGGATCGATTCAAATGGAGACGCGTCTGCTGATCTCCTCCTCAACAATAGCTGGCAACTACCTTCAACAAATCAAGAGTTTTCGTGCACTTAGATTTCAAGCAATTTATATGCGACAAGAGCGTTAGTCGGTGATCAAACAATATCCCTAAGAATTTGACTTCTTTTACTACCCTAATTTCAGTTCCATCTAATGTGAGTACTGGATCTTTGTGTTGGAAATACTTTCTACAAAAGTGTATACACTTTGTCTTAGCTGTGGAGAACTTGAAACCATTTGCTAGACATTTCTGAATTATGTTTAGACAAAGTTGTAATGTACTTTTCCACTACACGATATGTTGAAATCATCTGCAAAGAGTGAGCCATCAATTTATTTATTCAAAACTGCAGCTAAGCTGTTGATATTGATGCTAAACAGAGTAGTAGACAAGATACTGCCTTGTGGGACACCTTGATCTTGATCGAAATGATCAGACATGGTTGTACCCAACCGAACTTGAAACATTCAGAAAGTTGGATATAGAAATGGGTAAACTCCCATAGGCAGAGTTGATATTCTGAAAAGCTTACTTTTGTCAAAACTAAATCACATCTTTGCAGCTCTTCCAAATCCATCTGAACCAATGATAGAAGAATTTCAAAAAAGCTGTTTCGCGTTTTTGTGAAATTCAAAACCAGAAAAAAATTCAGGAAAATGGCAACCAAAACTGTAGAAAATGGAGGCCTGGATATTCCAGTAATATAATTCGTCATTCAGGCACAAAAAAATATCGTGGATTAGTTGATTGTATCTGAATAATCCTAAATGGGGAAAACTACTCCAACTGTATATGCCACAAAACCATTGCATGGTGGCAGTCGGTTCTGCTTTCTTAAGAAAAACTATCATCCCATATTGACATTTTTTTCTGGAAAGACGGTCTTGTAGCATGGGCCGATTTTCAAGCAAAACTAGATTACAAAGCGAGCCATATATTTTCCAATGAGATAATATGGTATAATGAGAATGTTACCATGGACAACAAATCGTTTTATTTATCCGACTGGGATAGAAAAGGAGTTCGTTTCGTTAATGATCTTTCGGAAGCCGACGGAACATTTCTATCATTTGATACATATAGGAAGAATTTTCCATGCAGATCAAACTTTTTGGAGTATATATCTGTATCCCAGACAGTAAAAAAGGCGGCAAATACAAAAGGAATTTTAACTTTACAGAAACAAACAATAACACCGCTGATCCCATCACATGTTTCGACTTTACTGAGGGTCCGAAAAGGCTGTAAAATTTATTATAGAACTTTATTGGACACAAAGTTTACGAAATCTACTGCTCATTTAAAATGGGAAACAATTAATATCCATGTATCTAAGTACCGAGACGTAAACTCAAATGGTTTCAATATAGAATAATAAATAGAATTTTGACAACCAATATGTTTGTCCAAGAGATTGATCCTACTGTTAGTACTGTACTTTTTGTAATAAAAACCCCGAGACAACCCTCCACTTATTATGGGAATGTGTACATATAAAACCTATTCGGCAACACATAGAGCAGTGGTTCGCCTCTGTGGGTACTCCCATTTCATTCACTCCAAAGAAAGTATTTTTTTGACTTTTGGAAACAAGAAATAAACCATTTAATTATGCTTTGTCAGTGATAACGTTTTCAATCCAGAATGAACGCAGTTAAGAAATTGCCAACTTTAGAAAGTATTCAAAAAGACCTTTAATCAGCATATGAATTAGACAGATATATCAGATATAAAAATTGTGAAAGGCATATTTTCGATCAATGTTGGTCGACACTACATTTATTGTTGAAATCCTGGGGTATTTTGCAAGAATATGCTTACAAATATATATCAATATGACTGTTTTCAACAATGTAAATATAGGAATTGATGACAAATCTGGAAAAACCCTGTACCCTTACGCAATAACACACTCAACAACACATATATTTGGAATTGCCATGCGGTGCTAGCCGTGTTTATTCGTTATTTCTGTTCACAAATCTCATTACCGTTTTACATCATTCCTTTTATAACATCAACCATGTTCAATCATAATAAAACAATTCAGTGTACATCATGGTAAATATTAACAGGATCTTATTACTCAAATCCATGTAAAATACCGCTTTCATGCGGTTATCACGCTTTGTAGACCGAGTATTTTAAGGGCTCTTCAGCCTCAAAAAAGCATAATATATACGATCGCTATATGTTCATTCAAAATGAAAAGTTCTTCGAACAACATTACAAGAGCTGTTTGCTCACAAGTCGATTTGTTCAAATGCATTAGACAAAACCTGTATAATACCGCTTTCAAAAAGGCACAAATGCAGGTAAAATGACAAAAACATATGGCCATATTGGTATGGACAAGTCAGTTTCATCTAGCATATGCTAATGACCATCCAACTATGCATATTCAATATTGCATAAGTCAATATTATATTAAAATCGTATTACTAGCATCATTATATTCACGTATCCTATTGACAAACAAATACGTACAACCTCTTTATGAGTCATCAAGTATTCTAAGGCTCTTCAGCCTCAAAAGCATAATATCACATACGATGGATAATGAGCGCATTCAAAATGAAAAGTGCATCGAACAGTACAAATACTGTTTTCAGTTCACTCCGGTGGTTTTCTACCAAACAAAACCTGTATAACACCACTTCCAAAAATAGGAAAAATGCAGGAAAAGATGACAAACCGTCATGTACATATCAGATGTAGACAAATACATACACCAAGTATTTTAATGGCTCTACAGCCCATCCAAATATGCATATTTAATATTGCATATTTCAATATTTTATCAAACTCTATAGCTTAGCTATATGCGGATTTTTTTATTATTTTTTTTTTTTGATGGACATGTACAACTGCAAAATGGGCCATCAAGTAATCTAAGCCCTTCAGGCTCACAGAAATAATAGATAGATGGATAGATAGATAGATATAATTTATGTATCCAGGGTAAAAATACATCCTCAACCTACATATGGCTGATTTCCAGGATGGCCCTGCATCACACACCTCACAGACATATTAACAATAAAACACTAAAACATACATACAGAATAAGAATATATAGTGGCATATACACACATAAATATCTTGTTAAGATATATATTGATTTAAAAAACAGTGCACTGTGTTGTCCAACATCGAACATTTTATCCACAACTGTGCGCATTTACCCGGACTACGATTTCACATATAATTTATGTTTAAAACTAGATAAAGATTTACATAGTTTCATTTCATTAGATAAGCGTACAGGGCTGCTCCACGATACAGAAACGTTTTCTTTTTACTTTCAGAGACACATGAAGTTAAATGTATATTGTTTCGCTGCCTTGTCTCATACGAATGAATACTAGAATTTAGATTAAAATAATTACACATATAAAAAGGAACCATTTACACTTAAAAACCATTTCCTGTAGGTGCCGTTCCTGTCTCGTCTGTACGTCCGTCCAAGACAACTCGGACATCATGTCAGCAGCATGCTCACGTTTACCTCGCCCTAGAATAATACGGGCACCTTTGTTTTGAAGGACTTGTAACCTTTGACGTAGTGTTATACCACAGTTTCACCAGACTGTATCACAATAATCGAACAAAGGAAATGTCATTGATGTAAATAGTAACTTAGTACAGTCTTGTGATATATACTTTCGGGTTCTAATAAGTACCCCGAGACGCTGTGAGATTTTTGAGCATATTTTGCTCACATGCTCCTTATAAGTCAAACAGGAGTCCATATATACTCCTAGGTACTTGAAAACTTCAACTTGTTCTATTTGGTTACTATCGACTTTAACATCAAGCTTGGATACTCTAGCTAGTCGTTGCCGTGTACCATACAACATACAACATATAAAGTATAATATCATATATCGTATAATCTCATTCAAAATAAAAAGTGCTATTCATTCACAGCCGTTTTACTCAAACGCACCAAACAAATTATGTATAACACCAATTCCAAAAATGAGCGTAAATGCAAGCAAGATGAACCAAGATGACATAAGCATATGTACATTTTTATTTGAATACATATACCATGTTATTGACCTAAGAAATAAAGATTTCTAGAGCAACCATATCAGATAGAAACAAATGAATACATTCATTTCCCGCCTTTCGTCTTAACACTATCGTGTGTTAATGCTTAGCTAACCCCTGACGAGATGGTCTAAATATACAACTGACCTCTCTTTGAAGGTGAAATGCAAAGGTTTTTAGATTCTCCTCTTTACATTTTATATAGGTTGAATAATGATAGAAATACCAGTCTATCTAATTCACTTAGTTAAATTTGAATTATTTTGTCTGCTAGAATCTTTTTAAAAGTTGGTACTCCTAGCACAGCTGAATTCAGATTTGCAAAACGTCATCGCTTATCTTTCCTTGATTGTGACGTCACGTCAGACCAACCGCCCGGAGACTGAACGTTACGGCCAGGTGGTCTGATGTGACGTCACAAAACAGCGTCAAACAAGGGCAGATAAGCGACGCGGATTGCATTTCTCAAATTGACCGGGCTTGAGATGCCAACTTTGAAGCACTTTTCAAAAGCTACCAGGAGACAAAATACTTCAAATAAAACCAAACAAAATACATAGGCTGATATTTCCATCATTAACTAGCCCACGAAGAATATATAAATGAAAATTAGAAAACCTTTGCATTTCACCTTTAAACCAGACACCCCCGCGAATGTTATAACAGCTCACAGGACGCTCACCTGTTATAACATTTCACACCTCTACATATGCGATAATTGCTCCCCCAGGAGAAAGTAATTTCGTGCTATTTCCTCGTGTCAAGCTCAAGAAATTGTGTTAATTTGGTTTACCTCCAAATTGTATAATTGCTCACTCACCATAAGCAGTGCTATTTCGGCTTGGTGAAATTGGATTAACTGGAAAGACGGCTTGCTTCAAGTTAACTAAAACTTGGCGGTAAATAACCTTTTGTTTCATTTCCCGTGAGGTCGATTGTTCAACTGTTCACCTTACAATCGGCAGTTATATAAACCAGGGTTAGTCAAGTGTGAATCACTTTTTGAATTTTTGCTACGGTTGTAATGGTGGTACCTTGTTTGTGCTCAAATTTGTTTTATTTTTCACGGCGTTTCACTTTTAAAAGTTATTTGTTGTTCACGCTGTCTTTTAATTCTTAATTGTGAGCCAGGTCCTCGCAGTAGCATTTTTATCGCCCGGGTCTTTTTGATGATCATTTTGATAAGGCGTCAATGTTCGTTTGAATTCATTTTATTAGTTTTAAAGTGATCAAATTTTAGGCCGATTGCTGAACTTTTATCGGTAAATTTTGCTGAATCGGTAAATCATGTCTTCGGGCCGGGATAAGAAGAAAATTGACTATAAGGCCATGCATAAAGGAAAACCGATAAAGCCGGAGTCGGTACCGCTGCCCGAGGAAAATGAAGGGGCGCTACTCGTCGCGGAAGAAGAGGGCGCTGCCTGCGAATGGATACTGCAACAACAACAACAACAGCCAAGTGAAGACGGTACAAACAACGACGAGGACAGTGAAGGCGAGGAATAAATTGAACTGCGACAACGCATCGCAGATGTCGATAGGCGAGAGAAAACACTCATGAAGGAGGCCGAGAAGACTAGGTTGAGAAAGATTCTCAAGTCAAAGGAGGACGGACTTAAACTGAAAGGTGAGGCGTTGAAAAACGTTACCACTCACGATCATTTGACTAGCAAACAATCCTCCGTGAACATCACGAACTTAAGACAAAGCGAAAACCTAGCTCGTAAAGCTAGGGCTCAACTTCACTCCTATGGCCTAATAGACAGTGACGATTCAGTGTCCCCAGATTCTCAGGACAGCGACTCATATTTAGACCAATATCTCTATAAAAATGAAGCGGGCCTTCTCTCTCGTCGACTGTATGACAAAAGAGATGATTACAATTTCGACATCGTAAACTATCCCTTTCTGGACAGTAATATTCCAGTGGGACCTGCATATGGCGTATACATATCACGCCTAGTAGCATTTGCTAGATCCTGTGGTAAATGTGACGATTATAATCAACGTCACAAAACATTGTTGCAGAAACTTATAAAACGGGGCTACACCACCAAGCGCCTCCACTCAAAGTTTCTCAAATTTGGCGATACATATCGCATGCTGATAGCAAAATACGAGCGTAGCGTGTAAGATCTATGGCGTTACGTTTCGTAACTTGTGTCTAATTCTGCTTAACCCGGGGCTAGGGGCCGTATGAACCCATGGTACTCATATGAACAGTCACAATCAAAGCGTGACTGAGATACATGATTCTTTAGATGACGACTTTACAACGAATATCATGGATTAAGAATACTGATCAGCGATACGGATTTGATATTTTTGGAACATCATGATGTCTTGCCGGCATCATTGAAAACTGTTGACCGCTTTTCTCTTGTAAGAAACAAGCCTATGTTTATGTATACTATGATTGTCTTTTTGAATTTGGTGCTAATACTGTTATATGGAATATGGAATACGTCTTTGGATTATGGACGCAGATATTCTCAAATGGACGACGGCTGAATTATGAATGACGGACCAGACGCTTGTAATCTCAATCTATTTCGAGAAAACACAAACGAAAGACACTAAAATCAGGAATGGTGGCCAAGCCATCCGATAAAGTTAAACGTCAGTTAGACTGGCCTCATGCTGCTTTAAGCTTCGAATTTACCAGTAACCCTGTTACTTTCAACAGTTTGTATTCTAATCAGTTAGTAGCAGGAGAGTTAGAAATTGTTTTGAATGCTAATATAACCAGCACAGAAAAGCAGGCCAGGTTAGATCTCCTGAGAAAGATAGCGTATTATCGAAGTGAGTTTGACTGGGATGCTCTAAGAAATTTTTATGTTGCGTGGCTAAAGTTGATTGAAAAGGGGGAGAAGAACTGGGGGGACGATACATCTATCCTAGAGGTCCGCATGCTCATGGGCAAGCGGGGAAAGCATTATGAAAGGAAAGGAATAAATGCTCACACACATCTTCTCACTCGATAAACATTAAAGGGGTGAACAGAGAAGTTTTTCATTTTTGTGCTACATGCTTTCAAAAAGACCAAATAAAACCTAAACATGCTGAATGTTCCCCGTCTGTCCACATCAAACCAGTTGACTAGTTAGAAAATGTGGTGGGCTAAAAGCATTGAACCCAGATGCTCATTGCTTTTATCCAGAGTGGGCAAAGTCAAAAGCAGACACTGTTAATACATGTACTTATCCGGGGGGTAGCAGAAAGAAAGTGCAAGAAGATTCGATAATACAAAGAAAATCATACCCGTTACCATGTCGGATAACTTCAAGGCTTTTTGCCGCAAACATATTGATTGTTTGATTTGTGATTTGGCAGTCGGGGCAGAGAATAAGAGTAAACAAGTCATAGAAATGCATGACCTGATAGCAGTCTCGCGAAAACCAAATTATTTAGGATGTAAACTTCCTGTTATCTCAAAACTAAGAGTCCCATTTCTCAGAGAGTCCCTCCATGATTATTCAGATAAGATTATTTGTGAATTTTTAGAATTTGGGTTCCCACTGGGTACTGTAGGATTAGGTTTTTCCTCCCCCCAAACACTGTGGCCAAAAATCCACTCCGGTGCGATTGATCACCCTGAAGATATTTACAAGTACCTAAGGAAGGAGATAGAATACGGAGCGATAGTAGGACCGGCCAGCACAAATCCATTTCTCGCTAGCCAAATATACTTGTCTCCTCTTAATTCTGTACCAAAATCAGACTCGTCAGAGAGGAGAGTTATTTTGGACCTCAGCTTTCCTCATGGTCACGCCATAAATGATTTTATATCAAAGGATATTTATTTAGGGGAGTTAATAAATTTGACTTTCCCTTTAGTGGACAACTTAGTAGCCATCGTGAAAGAGAAGGGTGGGGGTTGCCTGTTGTTCAAACGTGATTTAAGACGTGCTTATAGGCAGATCCCTTTGGATCCTGGAGACGTGAATAAGGTGGGATTTCATTGGAAAGGTCACCTTTTTTTGATGCTGTGCTCTCTATGGGGTCACGCTCATCGGCACATATGTGCCAACGAGTGACGTCAGCTATTGTTTTTATTCTGAAGAAAGCAGGATACATTATAGTCAATTATATTGAGGATTTAGCAGGAGCAGAGGTCAAGAAGAAAGCTAATGCAGCTTTCGGCTCATTAGGGAAAACTTTATACGATTGTGGTTTAGAAGAATCAAGTGAAAAAGCATGGGCCCCTGCAACGGAGATGCACTTTTTGGGTATCTGGTTTGATACGTTAAATTTGACGTTGACTATAACCAATGATCGTGTAAAACAGATTCTAAACCTAGTTCAAAACTGGATAAGGAAATCTGAGGCCACATAAAAAGAGTAGCAATCCCTGTTGGGTAAATTGCACTTTGTGTCGAGCTGTGTGCGCCCCGGTAGGCTTTTTGTAAGTAGGTTGTTGTCCTGGCTTAGAATATTTCCAGAGGAACAAACGCAGTCCTTTTACATCCCCAGTGAGGTCAAACTGGACCTATTATGGTGGGAAAGATTTTTACCACGACACAATGGAGTGTCCATGATGGCATTCGAAAATTGGTCTTGTCCAGATGAGACATTGGCTTGGGATGCCTGCCCCACAGGTTGTGGCGGTTGGTCCCCTCAATTCAAATTATTTTTCCACTCCGATTTCCCTTTGAAGAACCAAAAGTTACAATTACACATAACTTGTTTACGGTAGTGGTTTGTGTAAAGCTATGGGGTCAACAGCTTCGTGGAAAGCGTATTCTCATACAATGTGATAATTTAGTCTCAGTTTGGGCAATCAACACCGGGAGATGTAAGGACCAGTTCATGCAGAATTGTTTAAAGGAAATACTTTTTCACGCTGCCATGCATGAATTTGAAATTCGGGCCGTCCATTGCAAAGGGTCTGACAACAGAAATCCGGACTTCTTGTCCAGATCGAATTTAGGTGATTCATTCCGAAGCAAGCTCCTCAATGAGACAAACAGTCTTAATCTCAAGGAAGTTCAGGTCAGGGACAATGTGTTCATTTTTGATCACATTTGGTAACAACTTTAGCCTAAGGGGCTCATCTACACTAAAAGACGTGTGTCGGGGGGGGACCATAATTTTTTCACCATTAAATATATATATATATATATATATATATATATTTTTTTATTATTATGTAACCATACCTTTTAAAAATTGCATTGGGTAATTATTTTATTATTTTTTCGCTAGAAAGTACCCTCGGAATTAATTCAGTGTCAGGGTGATTGGCGGAGCAATGCCTATAAACAATACTTGGAATTTTCTATCGAATTTTCTATCGACTACAAGTATCAACAGAAATGATGGCGTTGATTTGTTCCTCTTTCAGATAAGTCTTTGAGAAGGGGTATTGTAATATCTGACTCAATTGCCAAGCATTGCAAACTGGACGGGAGTCTAAACACAACTATCATGGCTCATCCGGGAGCAACAATTTCCCGTTTAAAAACAATTGTAGTGAGGAAGCAGGCTAGTATGGTTTATTTCAATAGAATCATAATACATGTTGGTACAAACAACATAGCCTCCACACAGTCTTTGTCAGAAATGGAGGCGGAATATTGTAACCTGATAAGTACCGTCAAAGAAATTTGCCCTATGGCAAAAATTTACATGTCTGTGGGGTTACCTAGGCCAGTAGAACACGAGTTAACGAAAATCAGGATACATACCTGTAATGCCTCTCTCTGCAAGCTCTGCTTAAAACAAATTTGAGCACAAACAAGGTACCACCCTTACAACCGTAGCAAAAATTCAAAAAGTGATTCACACTTGACTGACCCTGGTTTATATAACTGCCGATTGTAAGGTGAACAGTTGAACAATTGACCCCACGGGCAATGGAACAAAAGGCTATTTACCGCCAAGTTTTAGTCAACTTGAAGCAAGCCGTCTTTCCAGTTAATCCAATTTCACCAAGCCGAAATAGCACTGCTTATGGTGAGTGAGCAATTATACAATTTGGAGGTAAACCAAATTAACACAATTCCTTCACTCGACTTGCAGTAAATGACTCAACTCTTCATAATAGCTTTCTATATAATTTAATTGCCCGTGAGGTTAACATAGAGCACCGATTATCATTAATAAATACATGCTGTGAGAGAGACAACCGGTGCCATGACAATACATATTCGTAAACCATTTCTGACAGAAAACATATATACTGGACCTGTAAATTAGTACGGTCAAACACCAGAAGCAGGACTAACAAAGCAATGACATACATACAACTTTACAAGTACATGCATGCACACATATGACCAAGACACATTAATTTTATTTGCTATTTCCTCGTGTCAAGCTCACGAAATTATATTACATTGTACTATCATGATGTCTTGCCGGCATCATTGAAAACTGTTGACCGCTTCTCTCTTGCAGGAAACAAGCCTATGTTTATGTATACTATGATTGTCTTTTTGAATTTGGTGCTAATACTGTTATATGGAATATGGAATAGGTCTTTGGATTATGGACGCGGATATTCTCTAATGGACGACGGCTGGATTATGAATGACGGACTAGACGCTTGTAATATTAATAGATGCTATTGTAAAAATGCTTTCCTCAAGTTTGTGGTGTTTTCAATGTTTTTGCAGAACAAATCTAAGCTGAGTATTTGTCTTGTTTATAAGCTCTATATATGCTGTATTTGTCTTGTCCATTATATGAAAAGTCAAATAAAAAAAAATGGGTAAACGGACTTTTAACTTTTAACCCATATTTCCAATAGTATCATAGGCTTTTTCTAAATCACAAAGGATAGAATCCTCATGTTCATTCTTTGCGAAAGCATTTTTGACATAGGAATCTAATCTAACTAAACGGTCAGTGGTACTTCTATTTTTACGAAAACCAGCTTGAATATCAGTCAGTTTCTTTTCAGTTTCTAGGTAACAAACAAGGCGATCATTTATCATGCGCCCCATTGTTTTACAAACACAGCTAGTCGTGAGCCAATTTGCTCTCTTAAAATTATACCTTTTTAAAGGGAGGTCATCTGTTGAATGAACACCTTTCAAAACAGTGGGAACGTGATCACTTCCACAAAGTCATCGCGAGTAGACTAATTAAATTCATAGAGTATAGGAAGGTCGCAAAGTGAGATATCTAATGCTGAATAGTTTGCATGAGCTGAGAACTAATGTGTATAAGAACCGTCTTTAAAATACACGAAGAATTATTTGACATAAAATCTTCAAGATTTTTTTTACGGTTCTCTTCATTATACCAAAGACTATTACGACCGTTAAGTCACCCATCAATAAAAGGTTTAGGGAGCTAATCATAAAGATACTGAAGTTCACCAAGACAGAGACGTCAAGAAGAAGGTATGTACCCGCGCATAATGTGAATACAGAATTCAAAGTAACACAAACTGATACAGCTTGTAAATCCGTCTTTAAATCAATAGGACTTTGTAAAACACACATTTTAACAAGTATTGAAGATCCGCCTGTAGCCTTTCCATGCTCTTCCAAAGCGTAGGAATGTTAAGGTGTATATTGCCGTAATTCAAATTTTCTTTCTGCTTCTTTGAGAAAAGTATCATTCAAACAGAGAGCTGAGGGATCATAATCCGGAGTTAACAACTGAAGCTCATTTAAATTTGGCCAATCTTCTCTGCAGTTCCATTGAAGGAGGGTTGGACACTGTGCCATTTTAGTCTATATAAAGAAATCACACACACGACCACACAGACTAAAAAATAGAGTGTTAACTTGCCCATTATGGACGTTTAATTTCATATCTTCACCTCTGGTTGTTCTAATACATTTTCTGCTCCTCTCGCAACTGCTTTATGGCTTTATCTTTATTGCGATAAATTTCTTGTTCTCTCTTTAGCCCATATTTCTATTTCGACCTCTGGTTTAAGAAAGACTTGCTGGGTCGCTCATTATCACAAGTTTTATCCATGTGTTTAGCAACCATGTCATTGTCTGGGGTGAACTTCGTAGCTGTGGAGCGGAAATGGGAATGGGGCCACCAACCTCTCCTTCCTCGTTTTCATATTCCATAAGTAGCTCACTGCTAGCTTCCTCACTAGTGAACTCCGCGACAACATGAGGAGTGAAGTTCATAGGTGTATCTTTTTCGAAAATAGAACCTTCTTCATCTTCACCTCCTCTTTTCATCTGCCATTGGTAGCTCATCTTCAGCACCACCCTCAGTGATCCCAGCAACCTCACCAGTTAAAGTTACCACCAGAATGCACAGGCGCATGTTCACCACCATTGTCGTTTACATCGAGTATAGTAGTATCCGTCACAATGAACCCAATTGTTACCGTTTACGGCTTAATTTCTAATCACAAATATAACTATGGCAGAATGCAATTGCACAACCCAAACACTAGCCTACACATACGTTCCTCCCTAACCCCGCTTTGAAACTAGCCTCAACATACGTTCCTCTTTAACCCTGCTTTGAAACTGGACTACACAAATATTCCTCCCTAATCCCACCTTGACACTGGACTACACAAACATTCCTCCCACACCACGATTTGACATTGGACTACGCGAAAATTCCTCCCTAATCCTCCCTGACACGGACTATATATATGATCATCCCTAACCTCAATTTTACACTGAACTACACATACATTCCTCTCTAACCCCGGTTTGAAACTGGACTACACATATACGTCCAGCTCTAACCCCACTTTTTAACTTGTCTACACAAACATTCCTCCCTAACCCGCTTTGACAGTGGATTACTGGAACATTTCACCCTAACCCAGCTGACACTACACATACGTTCCTCCTTGACCCCGCTCTGACACTGGACTACACGAACATTCCTCCCTAACCGCACTTTGACAATAGACTACACAAACATTCCTCCCTATCCCCACTTCAACACTGGACTACACCTGCATGTCTCTAAGCCCGCGTTGACACTGAGTACACATACATGTATGTTCCTCCCTATCCCCTCCTTGACACTGGAATACACGGACGTTCCTTCCTAACCCTGCTTTGAAACTGGACTACACAAACATTCCTCCCTAACCCCGTTCTGACACTGGACTATACAAAAATTCCTCCCTAACCCCACTTTGACAATGCACCGTAATCCCACTTTGACACTGGGCTACACCTGTATCTGTCCCTAACACCGCTTTGCCACTCTACTACACATACATTCCTCCCTAACCTGCTTTGAATCTTACCTACTTAACAATTTTTAAAGAAAATCTTATTAGTATATAATTTTGATAGCCGAAATGTACTTTAATAGTTGAGGAGCATACCTAACCCCAATCTGACAGTTGAACCCCAGCTTGAGAGTGGAATATACATCTTTAACACTCGATTAAACATATCTTCCTGCCTAACCCCGCTTTGACACATACATTCCTGCATAATGCTGCTTTGGGAAATGACTAACCCCGTTTTGATGCTGGACGTCTACACTTAGGTTCCACCCTAACACCACTTTGACACTGGACTACACCAGCATTACACATACATTTCTGCTAAAACAGTGCCGACACTGGATTACACATGTGTTCCTCCCTAACCCAGTTTTGGAACCGTACATTCCTCGATGACCCCACTTAACTGGGGAATGATTACCATTATGTAGATTCGAACTGTCATGATTTTAGCCTGCAGTCTTGAAGAGCAGAGTGAGGGGAGACATACATCCAACCAATTGCATAGCTACCTTCGCTATGAAGAAAGTTATCTGAATTATGGAGAATAGGGTAGAAATTTTGAAATAATCATTGTGTGTTATTTATAAAAGAGTTGGTCATTATTGCCATTGTACTGCTTCAATGTCACAGACACTGTCCTCTTTATACATAATCATAATATATTGAGAAATGTTCAGTCTGCAGCTGTAGAAAATTATACCGTCACCAAAGTGAGGCTTGGGAGATGGTAATAGTTTGATGAAATATTTTAAATTGACCTAACTAACGCTTTGAAGATCCTGGGCTATATTTCCATTGTGCCGGTTCAATCTGCCGGTGACAGAAACCCTGCTTCTGTTTTTTGGCCATACATGACCATTGTGTCGTCGCCAAAGTGAAGTCTTGAATAGGTATGTCTATATTTGCATTGTGCTGGTGTGATGGCTAAGAGTGTCCGGGGGATTAGTGCCCCTTCCCATATCCTTTTCTACTGCAACTAATGGCGGACACTTATCTCCAATGCGGGGAAAAATGTCCTAGCTGGGTTAAAAGATAGGAGGCGGACACTCGTCGCCACCGGACATTCTTAGCCTCCACACCGGTTCAATCTGCCGATGACAGAAATCATTTTGTTGTATATACATGTACATATCTAGCCATAGTACCGTCGCCAAATTGAAGTTCAGAAAATTACAAGCGTATTCATAGTTCAGCCGGCGTTCATTAAAGAATATCCGCGTCCATAATCCAAAGACCTATTCCATATTGCATATAACAGTATTAGCACCAAATTCAAAAAGACAATCATAATATACATAAAAATAGGCTAGTTTCCTGCAAGAGAGAAGGGTTCAACAGTTTTCAATTATGTTGACAACACCTCATGATGTTCCAAAAATATAAAATCCGCATCGCTGATCAGTATTCTTAATCCATAATAATCGTTGTAAAGGCGTCATCTAGAGAATGATGTATCTCAGTCACGCTTTGATTGTGACTGTTCCTATGAGCACCATGAGGATCTTGAAGTACTTCTGTTCATACGGCCCTTAGCCCCGGGTTAAGCGGAATTAGATACAAGTTACGAAACGTAGGGCCATAGATCTTGCACGCTATGCTCGTATTTTGCTAATCAGCATGCGATATGTATCGCCAAATT
The DNA here is from genome assembly GCA_036873755.1 of Hanleya hanleyi. Classification (NCBI taxonomy): domain Eukaryota; kingdom Metazoa; phylum Mollusca; class Polyplacophora; order Lepidopleurida; family Hanleyidae; genus Hanleya; species Hanleya hanleyi. The sequence goes on along the minus strand of JAVTVY010019905.1, from coordinate 3,992 downwards.
TGAGAAACTTTGAGTGGAGGCGCTTGGTGGAATAGCCCTGTTTTATAAGTTTCTGCAACAATGTTTTGTGACGTTGATTAAAATCGTCACATTTAACACAGGATCTAGCAAATGCTAGTGGACGAGATATGTATACGCCATATGCAGGTCCCACTGAAACATTACTGTCCAGAAAGGGATAGTTTACGATGTCGAAATTGTAATCATCTCTAGTAAAATGAATTGTCTGAGTCGCATATCTATCGCATACCGGTAACTAAAACTATTTACAATTGTCCAGCATTAGTGAGCCAGCCAAAGCTCTAGAATTTATTTTACCGACATTGTTTAGTAATATTTAGGTTCACAAAAGGTTAATAGTGTTATACCATATAAAAGATGATAGAGATAAATGATTAAATCCTCAGACCATGTATGCCACTAATTACTAAGACGAAATGCCGCTAAAAACATATGACTCCTATGTCCTGGACGTTTTTTGATATCAGCGAAGATAAAATACTGTTATTTGATTGTTCAGCCTTGCATTCATCAAAATTAGAAAGAAAATGGACTAGAATAGAAAACACCCTGCGTGTCCATCCCATGGGAATGTCCAAATCCTCGACAAAATAAGGTGATAAAAAGCATATTCTTGATATTTATTTTGTCAATCACATGAAAAGAGTCATCAACATGCTCTTTACAGTTCGCAGTCTTAGGTGACTATAGTACCTTCGCCTAATTGTGCTATGATACAGGGACGGCGGAGCAGGAGGGGTCATCCCCCACCAATACTTTCAGAAAAAACCCCCAGAAAATACAACACGAACACACACACATACACACACGAAACAAAAAATTAGACAGAGAAAGATAAAGAACCGATAGAGTGACGAGAAAACACCTATATCTGTATTGAATGCAGATTTTAATTTCCGATAATTTTTAACCATGAGAGACATCCTTGCTTATTCACATGATTTACAAGTTGTGTTCGTAAAATGCTGCTCTAGTACACGCTATAATAGCCAGTCAACTATGACTGCATGACTACTCCAAAAATCGACCAAATACTCGCCTCCGATTCTCGTTGTTGATGGCTTGCTTCGCTACATGTATATCAACCAAGTTGTACGTATTCCATCACCTTGGTTGATTTAGCGAATGAATTCGTCAACGAGAATCGGTTCCTCCCTATGGGCATACAGGAGCATGCAGTGGACCGAGGTAAGTTTTCACCCCACGTACCGGTAGCGCAGAAGTTGGAAGTTCGCCGACCGCGGTAGAATTTTCACTATATATATGAATCACAAGGAGACAAAAGGCTCCCCAACAAGTAGAAAAAATCTCTGTGCCAGTGACATGATCGAAGCTTAAACCTTTGGATTGAATATATTTGGATTGATATATATTTAAATTATTTATACTTCATTTTGCTTGACGATGAATATTTAAAAAATGTTGAGAAAACAGGCAACACAAATAGAGTTTACGCGGGCGAAGATTTCTTGTTTTATTGCTCGGAAATACGCTAGAACGCCTCTCCGGTCATCTAAGACCCCTGCAATCTCAGTAAACTCAGATATAATATCACGGAATATTATATCTGCATTCAGCCCTATGTAAATCCCGTGCGAGTTGAAACTACTATTGTTAGCCAATCAGATGGATAGCTGGTTGTAACTATCTCAAAATCACGCCCACAGTAATTACACACGGCAGCTCATGGTCTAATATATAAACATTATCCGGAAACAGTTTCCAAATATGGCATCATTTTCAGACAGGGTCCGCAAACATCAAAGAGTTTACTCCCGCCGAAAAGTCTGGCTTTGTTAGGGGTAGGAAATATCAAAAGATTGTGCCGTGCGAAGATGTTAATCTCCTTGAAGTAAACGTCAATCAGTGTCAGAGCGAAAAGGTTGAAATGGTCGTGATTGGCTTATTATGGGATCTCGTAGAATATCGGCGAGCATTCGCAGGAAGTTTTCATAGTGTTAGGTCTAGATGGTATTCCCCTGATTTACCATCTTGGTTTACCTAGATTGAGACCCCTGGAGTTTCCGGGGCCTAGGCGGCCCCTGGACCCTCGCCTAATTGTGCTGTGATAGTAGCCCCCCCAATCATTAATTGCTTCCGCCGTGCCCGGAAGGTGGATAAAAATCATTCACTGCGTCATTGTTATAGCGATTACATGTTTTTAGATTAGATTAGATTTATTCACCATGGAAATACAATATTACATATCAATTTTACATAAATGGAAAATTTAGGCAAGAATGGATTATTAAATAGCATGATCGAGGCGGGAATAAAGTCCAAGTCCAATATCCCAGAGTAACAGGCATGTATTCATTTCTATTGCTCATGGTAGGTGACCTAAATCTAAATCTGGCCAGGTTGTTCCTACAAAATGAATCATTCACATTGAGGCCGGTGATTATTGCTAACTACCATACGTGGCATACGTGAATTAGTGCTAACTACCATGTCATACGTGAATTAGTGCTAACTACCATACGTATCATACGTGCCCTTATTGAGTGTGACATTAAGCCATATTCCCTCCCTCCTTCCCTCCCCTACGTGCCCTTACCAAAATATATTATAGGATCCTATAAGATTCTGAAAAATTATATAAGATTCTAAAAAACAGGAGTCCATACACAAAATATTTGACCCAATAAATTCAGTAATGAACACGAACCTAAAAGTCCCGGATCGGCCAATTATTTCTGATCAGTGTGACTCCCCAGATTAAATATTGGGACGTTATCTTGACTTTTTCCTACAAGACACATATCTACCAGAATCTACTCATTTTAATTGAAGAAATTGAGAAACAGCGTATGATAACATGATATCTCCTCATTATAGACGAATCTTGGAGTAGTAGGGGAAGAGTATTACAGGCCCCAGCCACCCAAATAGCCACCGCGATCCACCGAGCGCTGTCATACGTCATTAACAATTTTTATTTGTATAAATTATTGCGTCTGGATATTAATAAATTACATACGTTACAATTTACCTGAATATATATATATTAAAGATCTACATATGGTATTATAAATAAATCTTCCGAATTCATACGTTAATCGTTAATAACGATTCAAAACACGGAGTATATTTTAGGTTTCATTCCGCTTTTACAAAAAGGTGTTATTTCGATATATATTTTTATGTAGTATAGATTTATGATATTATTAATAATTTCTCCGAATCTGTACGTTAAGGATTTAAAAACACGGCGTATATTAGGTTACACGAAAAGCGTTATTGTAATTGGTATATAGCGACATTTTGTGTTGAATAATACACCATACATTTGGTACGGTAAATATCGATTCTAATTTCGCTGTATAGGAGACGGGCATGGTACATAATTGTATTGATTTTAGCCCCTGTCAATGCGAAGGGGGTGTATAGCGGTAACAGCTGTGATTGAATAAACAGAAATCGCACGGTTTAAATATAGGGAAGTATCGGCTATAGCCCTCATAACTCGATTGCAATTAGTATATGATAATATTGGGGGTTCGAATGTTTATATTTACAGACCGATATCGATTTAATTAGGGCAATTATACAATACAATCAACGTATAGCGGGAGTTGAAAGGGTATACCGTGAAATAGATCATTATTTGAGAATCGTTTGTCGAAATATATATACCACTAATAGAATTCAATTTATATCTTACTTCCGAATGGCGAATTTACTGAAAAATACTATCAAACCTAAAGAATCGTACGTAAGTATTGTAATTTTATTACGATCTACTCGCAGATAATACCGATACGTTTTTATTATACGATTTTGTCGATATAACGATGTACATAGCGAACGGCGTTGTAAATGATCGATTATAAATGATTTGAATACAAGGGCTACTCACTTTTAATATTTCAACTCTATATTTTTTATAGGCTAACAACTCTACGTGGGTCGGATTCGTACGAGAAAATGCGGACATTTTAGGTAGTTCCGGTTGGCCTAGTTTGGAGACT
>JAVTVY010019904.1:0-73899 GCA_036873755.1 Hanleya hanleyi | reverse complement strand
CGTAGTTAGACCCAGACGGAGACTGTTCGCGACTGAACAATTAAATAAAAAATGGACAAGTGAAGCAATTTTCACATTCTTTTTGCGATGGTTCTAGACCTTTTCCCAAAATATTGGAGGACACAATAATACATACATAATACATTGATAATATTTCTAAAAGATTGAACTATATTTCACGTCGGTAACTTCATTAAATCATTCGTCTGATATGGGCTGTCTGTCCAGTGCCGACTGTATTACTGTATTGTATTTTCCCCAAGTGTCCGTAAAAATCAATAGTTAATCACTACCAAAACACAAGCCTTGTCCGTAACAATAAAGGAGTTCTCCCCGGGGATTCTTCAGGGGATATCAAAGCTCATGATCCGAGAGGAGGAGCTACCGAACTCCCAGAGGCATTTCCGAAAAATATCCAAGCTTACGTTCCGCTATTATCTCATCTGGCCCCGACAAATCGGCCCCGCGGGTCAGATATCAAACTGTGTGATGACAGCCCTATTATCCCTCGTATTATGTATAGGAGTCCCACCATGGCCGTCCCAGAGAGAACCGGTCTGGTCAGGTCCGTATATATAGCGGTACATATATATATATATATATATATGTAAGGTTTTGAACCCTGTTGTTTTAAACATCATATAATTCTGGTTTCATATTAATAAAATTATATGTGTAAATAGTAAGGGTAAAATAGTACCTCAAAATATCCCAAGCATATCGTTCCATGGTGATCCAAGTGTTCCACTGCGCGTTATTAACTATTCCTATCACACTGTGTACTAAAATTCACTATAAGTATACTGCATTAAACTGAGCAAAGCTATCACTGAACAAATTTATGCCGCCATGTTGGATTCGCATTCAGGCAAATGAACTCCCAGTCCCACTTTTTATGAGAGCTGAGCATTTTGGAGCACATTTTCAACAGTGACGTGTTCGAGGTAGTTGCACTCCTATCTAATGAAGATAATACTAACAAATATGTGCGACTATAGTGGGCTAAATCGACACGATTTCGCAAAGTTTGAAACAAACCTTTCCCGAAGAAAATCAAACCGCCCTCCATTTTCTCCCACGTGATCCTTGTACGCATGCGCATTGACTAGTATCATTTATAACCTGGTTTCCGAACACAATGGTATAGGTATCAAGCACCTACATAATCGGGGCACCAGGCTAACCAGTTCTGACTCGTTTCTATCTCATTTTGGGGCCTTCTATTGATGACATTTAAATAGAATTTCTATATTTTTAAGCGTCACTAAGTTGATTGGGTCAAACAATCTGTCTGAGCAGATTATATTAATCAAATTTTGCAAAAGTGTATGTTATCATAGCACCGTATTTTTTCGACAAAGTTTCGAGCTTGTTTTGTTCTGTTGGCAGAAGTTGAATGAAATACCGTGAGCAAAAGAAAATACTCAATCGAGTCACAATTTTAGCACAGTTGAAACTATGTTTCGATCGGTGGTCCCGACAGTATAAAAAATATATTCTCCGGTATAAATTGTCTGTAAGATGTAACATTTTCTTCACCCTCTAAATACATACCTGTTTACATGTATCTCCCTCTCCCTGGGTTCACAGGGGCAATTATATTGTACAAATATTTTAAAAATGGCATATTTACCTGGAAGGTTACGTCGTTAATGCCAATTAGATCAGCTAAGGTAGCATTCTGTGAAATGTGATCTTTAAGGTCCGGCAGGCTGGGAGTTGCAAAAGGTAAAGCGATTTTCTTTCGGTTCTCACCGATCAACAGCAGGCAAGTCGCCATCTCGCAAAAAGTCCACTTTGATGCATAGAACGAGCGGCGTGAAAAAAACGCCTGTGCGCAATTTATCGTAATGGAAGTTTGTTTTGAAGTAATATCGCGTCGGCTTATATTGGAAATGGTGGACAGCATGGGAAGCGAAGCCATGCTTATTTACAAATTCATGAACAATAGAAGCGATGCATATTGTTAGGCATTGGCAGAATAAACTCAACAACTAATTGAGCAATAGAATCATCACCGATATGTATAGTTTAGCGTCAAAGAGATACGAGATAGAGGCAGTTTGAGGATTATGATTATGGTGTGTTAAAAGGGGTCGTTTCCGGACAGGATGGTAACCCTTACTTCATCGAGTAATAATTTGTCACGATAATCGCACAATTGTTAATGGGTAACATGCACAACAAGCTGTCATGATTATCACTTCGAACCGTTTAGTCTGTTTCACACCTTCCTGTCTCAGTGGATCAATCAAAGCCTATAATTTGTACAGTTTCCTTTGTATTCACTGCTTATTGTGCAAATCCCCCATTGAAATGAAGTTGAAAATCACTTTATCTGATAGCTAAGCAGTTATCAGCACTGTAGATATTGATCTGATAACTTCTTACATTGGTCCACAAACAACGTGCTTTTGTCGACTCTGCATGATACATAATATTTACTATACTATTGATATTCAAAACCCCAGAACGCCCGCCCCCCCCCCTCCCCCCTGTAGTCTTGGGCTCAACCTTGAGTGAGAACACTAGAGCGGCTGTTCAATTTTCACTCCCTCGTAAAACCGACTGGGGGATTGACTCTTATGGTCTGCAGCTCGGTTTTTTTATAATATTTCCGTTGGAATTTTTGCTCAAATGTTAGAGAGACTGGTCAAATTGTTAGATCCATTGATTTAATTTTGTGTAGAAAGTTGGGGTGCTTGAAAATTTTGATGGTTTACCGTAAGCATGACAAGGAAATACATTTCCTCAACACAGAAATTAAGTTCCAAATGTGTATGAAAAATTAAGTATTTACACCTTTTTAACACCTTTCAATAAATTTACACCTTTACGGGACCGGTGTAAAATCAGGGTTGGAATCAATCTTCATACATTTGCACCTTTTCTACACCTTATTTACACCCCCTAAGGGTGTAAACATGAACCCAGAAGGTGTAAACGTTCGATTTACACCTTTTTTGCACCTTTTTTACACTTGGCATGGCAGATTCGATTCATGTTCATTGAAGAGGTACATGCATTTCTATATAGATGTTATCCATATGTGATAAGAGTTGCAGATCGGTAAGTTATGGGTAGTTATAGCACACTTTTTCAATCCATAGTTGCTATTTAGTTGGTACAATTTGAGGTAGCAGATTCCATCAATGTTTCCTAAAGTGGTATTATTATGTAGTTGCTACCCATAGGTTATAACCTTTGAAGATCATTAGCTTAAGGGTAATCACAGCTCGTTTTATCCATACTTTAAGCCAAACGTTGGGGGTGACGGGGTATGGTCCACCAGATATTTACTTTAAATCTTGGTCTAAAGAGCTGAACGATTATACCCTATACATTTTTGTCCTATGCTCTATAAAATGATAAAACGTTTAATTATATCATTGTATCTCGCCAGAGTAACACATATATAAATGTCTTTTATCTATGTCATTATAAGTATGTGTGAGCTGTAGGTGTTATTCGCCATTTGGTGGTGAATGAGGACAATTATATTTAAATGATAATATTCCATCGATTAAGTAATAGTAGGTTCTTCGAGGCAAAAACATGCCAAACGATGGGAGAGCGAGGCAAATTTAACTCATGGTAGTGTTGCGTAAAAATGGACTGTCGATCTAGTTTTACTATTTTGTGTTGACAATTTCTATTCGACATGGAGTACATTTCCCGTGCAACATGTATCATGATTGCGGAGTGTCCACCCCAAATACATACTGGGAACTTGGTAATATCTCGCCCCTGTGTGAGAACTTGAATGTGTGTTAAGAACGGAACCAGAATCATGTTAACAGGAGTAGAATACCGAATATGTGGCAGGAGTAGAATGATAATATCAGCGTGGGCGATTGAAAGCACAGGAGACGTTCGGGTCAAGTTTTCAACGTAGATAAACTCAGGTTATTTTACCACCGCGTTTTGGTGAGGTATTAAATCGGGTACAGCCGTGGATGGAAGAGACAAAGAAACTTTATCAGATGTAACCACCAAAGCCACAAAGAATTGAAATATGGAGACTATTCTGTTCAATTCAATAAAATGCGTCTGACAGCTTTTGTCAGGAGGAAATCGTTTCTAACCATAATTGCATGGTATGTGATGTAAAATGGCTACTGGTTTCAACTATTGAACCAATCCGGAATCGACAATTTTCAACGGTAATGATGAGGCTGTATGGAGATTTTAGTATACGACCAATATGAACGTTCCACCAGATTTGATGATATGAAACGAACATCTTGATGTCTTGAATTTCAGCATCATTCGAAACGGTTGTCAATTTTCCTTGCATAAAATACTACCTTGCTATGCCTGTGCAGAAGTTTGTGTTATTAGTATCTTGTGAACAAGGGCTTTCCATTATTGATGCAATCATTCCCTGAGTGTCATATATGTTTGTATCACCATCACTAATCTCCAAAACAGGTCACGACTGTATGCAGGAAAATGTGTAATTAGAGCAGAATGGTGTGATGATCCTGGAGTTTTACTGATGCAGGGGCCATTCATCATTTATATAATGGTGTATGGTTATCTGAAGAGCTAAACCTGTTACAGACTCGATTTCAAAGAATTTAGCTCCATTCAACTTCTGAACAATATTTCCAGTCTCCCTGGTCATACATGTGCCTAATTCTAAGGCAGTTAGTTTGAGTCGAAAAGAAATAATTTCTGAACAATGTTATCGAACTGTTCGTCTCTGCAGTTGACGATATACTATGCAGCTGACGGTATAGTATCTGCATCAACGCTGGCATTTTTCATGATCCACCAGAGATGTTAGCAGGATATATGATACTCTCTTTCAGCAACCATCCCAGTCGAGTAGTCCAATTTCATGTTTGCAGCATCTCACTATCGAGTATCGGCATCAATCCGATTGATAACGAAGCCTATGATACCGTTACGACGTATGCGTGGTTCCTTTAACATATTCGTTTTCATTCGGACAAAAATTATACATCCTGGTGCGAATCATCATCGCGAATACCATGGTCTACCTTAACACTCATGAGACGGGTTGACATTCATTTAAACAGCTAATTATGGAGTGGTCTTGTGGCGCTCTGTTTGACTGAGATCTCGAATGACGCACTCTGGCATTCTGGCCTCAGCGCCGGACCCCTGCGACCTTCGATCAAAGGAAAGCCAATCACTTGATTGGCTGACAGAGTAGGTGACCTTATCAATTAATTATTTACGTTTGGCGGAGCCGTTTGCCAGGGCTCCTGACAGTAGAAAAGATAGGGGAAGGGAATGACGAGGTAGCGGGGTTGGAGTCCCAAGGAGTCCCCTTGTTGGTTTCCTCAGTAGGTCTATCATGTGTATTTTGAGACGATATAAATACTCTAACACGTTATTGATGGTACTGGATTTTTGGGGGATCTTTCTGGGCGGATCTTTTGCAATCTCTGAAAGAGGCCATTGGGCATGCATTTATGCAGCTTTCAGCGGGCAGCAGCTTTTACGGGATAATGCCCAGACGCAAAAGTGGCATCAAAATCTTCTGAAAAGCTCTAAAAGGGTAATGTTTATGCATTTTAAGAAGCAAACATCGCATTTCAAATACAGATATCTAACACATATGACCATTTCTAGCTATGAAACAAATTTGCAGTGTGCACCACCGAGTGGATATTTCGTTCAACACTTTTGCATGACTAAAGCATAAAATTTGCTGGGATACCACGTTGACCAACCTGGATAAGCAAACAATCGGTGGCCAACATGGCAAGTAAGGGTAAAGTCTTAAAAACGATGCAAATTCTAAGATGGCCAACATTATAAAGGGTGTCAATATGTTTTAGCATTTGTAAATTGAGAAGGTATTTGTACTCATCAAGGTTAATTGCAATTATAACAAAATGGCAGACAACTAAAATCTGGTCGACGAATATGATAGATTAAGCGGAAAATTCCATTTCGTCATATTCATACCAATAATGACAGAAGAAAAAAATTTGGTGGGAAGATACGGATAGGAAGGACGATTGGTAGTCAAAATGAAGATCAGTCGAAATATTGCAATATCTTGGAATATTTCCTTAATTGTCCTTCTTCACGTCTTCCGTACGGTCACTGTTTCAAAGAAACATAACAGGATTTACCACTTCATTTGGTCCAAGTAAAAATGAGAAAATAAAATAGCCCCAAAATTATCATCATTATTATTCAGTCGCGGTGACGTCATCACAGCATCAGATGAAGGTTTCAATGCTTCAATAAAAATAAAAAAGAGGCATGGAGGTACAAGTTGGTACTTTTCAGCTATCTAACCATGATGGAAATATCGGAAGGACATACCCTATCTGCAAACTTGGGTTCAGAATACAGAAAAAGGTAGGGTCCGGAAAATGTTCTATAACAGCCTATAAACTACCGATATACAACGGATGTAACACTTGGATAGCATTTGCATGCAAGTACCCCTAACAAAATATGAACCGAAACTGTTATCTCAAGATTTACCAGCAAAGTTGGAAAAACATATTGAAAATAAATTATTGTCCATGTTATGACGTCACTTTGACGTCATAAAATGATCATTTCAAACGCCGTTAACTTGTTTCGGTAGGCGAATACAGCATATGCAGGGGGTAAAAAGTTATAGCTCTCTAACAAGAGGAATAATAAAAATATCCAAGAAATCATACCCCACCTCCTAAATTTGGGTTCAGAATGTGATGGAGTAGGGTTCTGAAAGTGTACCAAAATTACCACTACGCTGATGATCTACATGTGTCATCACATATGGGCAAAATCTACATATAAATACCTCTTCAAAGAGCATTTACCAAAGTTGTTACGTCACATGGTGCCAGTAGAATCGGAAAAACAATTGGAAAACCAACCAGAATTTCGACAATAAATGTTGCCACATGTTATTACGTCACTATCACATGATACAATGGTAATATTAAGGGATGTTAACTTGTGCCAAAGGACCAGGTCCTGCCTCCAAAGTATGTGAAGTTTCAGCTCTCCAGTGACAGAAATAACTAATATATCCGAGGAACCATTCCCCTGCTCCCATTGTTCGAATTCGGAATACGAGCCTGGGGTGGAGTTGAGAAAGTGTGTTTTGCTACAGTTAACCCTACCTGGCCTGGGGGGGGGGGGCCATTATGGGGCCATAATGGCTCCCCCTCCCAAACTTTCTGTGTTATCTCCGGAACGACAAAAATGGAGGGCTGAAACTCCATGACTTTATAGTTTATCATATTGGGGTCATTTTGAGCCTATTTGCATAACTTCTCCAGCTGAGGATCAGGGGTAAATTCAAAATGGCGGCCACGTGGGGTTTCTAAAAAGTGATGTTTTCGTCATATTTCTTCAAAATTTCTGCTTTTCCGCGATGAAAAGTGGGCAACAAGTATTTTATTTCACATCACATTAATATTTACTAATTTATCATGCAGTTTTTGCGGAAAAATTGCATAAATAAAAAAATCGGAAAATCTGACCGAAAAATCGACCAATAAATGCCGTTTTTGAAAATGACGTCACTGTGACGTCATCAAAGCGGCCATCTTGGATTTTTTACATTTTCTGGTAGAGCTTGACCCAAGGGTGTACTGTGGTAAGTTTCAGCCCTCTAGCTCAAGGGGTAAGAAAAATAATTAGGGGGGGCCATTTCGGCCTCTCCCCTCCCCCCCCCCCGGCCTGGACAGGTCCCAAAAAGCCCAGGTCAGATAGGGTTAAGCTACCGATCTGCAACGGTTATCACATATGGATAACATCTACATACACGTACCTCTTCGAAAAACGTAACTATAATTTGCCACCTCGAGTGGTACCGATCGGTGAAATTTGGGGTCCTGGCCCATGGACTAATACTCTTGACAAGTGAACAATTTATCAGTTATAAACCAGTGCAAAAACCATAAACGATTTGTCGACCAAAATGGACCAGTAGAACCACTTCAACATTTAGACTTAACTGGGATTTTGACATTCGCCTGTCACCAGAAATAGTAGCGCACTAACATATGACAACGACGCTTGTCCTAAGATTGAAGGAACTGAATAACCTTTCATTAAATGAGCTTGGCAATTGACATTGGCAAGTAAGTGTACGTGAAAGGAGTAATGGTTAGTAAATATTTTAATTTCCGTCACCCAGCGAATTCCAAATACTTCAATTTTTATCTTGTTTATTCTCAGACTTTTCAAGAACACACGCATAATGACAATTTTAACGTTTCGTGACTCATCTATCTTATATCCTTCCAACAATAATTCGGAGAACATTGAGCTGAGCCATATGACGTCAACGTTACCTGGACTACTTGCTCAACTCCGGAAGGTATGCAGAATAGTTGATTAATGGGTTCATAATTCAATAATATTTTGAGAGCCCTATCTCCCTTACGCCCAGTGAAGATATATTTGGATCTTTGGAAAGTCGGGATAGGCCTTCTTTCAGTATCGACACACTGAGATGAAAACCGGCCGGTGACCTGCACTGAAAAAAAAATCCCTTAAAATTTAAGGAATATTCCCCGACTATTACACCAGCGGAATATTTCTTAAAATTCAATAAGGCATATTCCGTAGCATGTTATGGAAATTCCTTAACATGATAAGGAATATTCCTTAGTTATTTTGAGGAATATTCCGCTGGTGTAATAGTCCGGGAATATTCCTTAAATTTTTAAGGATTTTTTTTTCTGTGTGAAAGGAATCCAAATATTCAGCGATCAGAAATTCTTTGAAATGTTTACTTGTAGCCGTACATTATGTAGAGAGCGAATCGTCTTCAATGATATTCACTCATAACATAAACCGACCTAAATCTGTGCCTGGACCAAAATCGTCATCTCTGCTCATAACACTTTTTAGACGATCATATGTCGAATTCAACAAGCTATTAGAACAACAATTTGAGAATAAAAAAAAAGAGGGAGGTTGATCTTCCATATTAACTTTTATTAATTTTAATCTGCATATTAGGTGAGACCGGGACACGTTTCATCCGGGGGAAGTTTCGAACGGTTTTATCGTACTCTCTCTCAGAAAGCTATCGGAACTGGGAGATTGCCAGCGTTGATTGTCTTCTGGGCAACTAATCTGCAATTTGTAAGACTGGTTTCTGTGAAATTATATTTTTAAAGCGGCAAAAATCTTATAGAGGGCTTTTCCCAACCCCTGCAATTTTGTGCCCGGAACTGGCAAGTGACGTCAAGTGAGATCCGCTGCAGTCACTCACACGTGTTCACCCAATGCAAACTGCGCACACCATAAGAATATAATCGAGCAAAACTGTGCCACTATCTATTCGATTTTCATTCTGTTAAGTTATTATTAAACCTGAAGAGATGCCTGTTCCAGAAACATATAGTTTGAAAAACATTTTCTTTTCATTCATGACGAAATATTTACAACAAAAGATGGCATCAATTCGCCGGAAATTTTCCGCGATATACTCACGCTCGTTTTTTTTTTTTTTTTTTTTTTTTTCATTTACGATCAATTATTTCCGCAATATTGTCAAGGTGCGCATCAGATTGCGCCAAACCTTATGAAGCGCATCCTGTCTGCATAACGCATTCACGTAACACAGATTTCTGGCATAACAAAAAAATATAAAATGACGATAACTGGCTATCCACCTTTTTCAATATAGGAGTAGTCGATATTTCTCACTTTAATTTATACATTTCAGAAGGCCAGACTATCCAATATCATAGTGTGTCAGTTCAAGGTCAAAGTGAGTGTGTTTGCATGCAAGCAATAACCTGCAACCGTTGTAGAACATTGAACAGATTGATCTGACATCGAAGTATAAGATATAATCTTATTGCGAAACAGTAATGGCGGTTCGGATCATCTGAAGATCTTTAAATATTAAATAGTCCAGGTATCAAGTATCGTTCAATCAACAATGCTTTTTCGTTCAATAGACTATCACACCGTTTTCGAGGCTAATATTATGTATGCAATATTTGTTATAAAAAACTGCTTTATTACAATCACACACAAAGGAGTTTTTTCTATGTTGACGCCACATATCCTTTTGGAGGCCGCCACTTTGAATTTCCTCATGATGTTTTTTTTCACGACTTTTAGACGAGCGGCCGGGACCCTGTTTTGGGGAATAAAATGCACCCCCCGTACACAGAGGCAAACTATATATCATTTGAAAGCTTAGACTCTCTTCTTTCAGATGAGGTAGGATGTGGTGGTGAAAACTATTGCCGTATGCTAGAAAAATTAGGAAATACAAGAACCATTGGATTACTCCTATCCACTTTTGAAATGGGGGTATAGGTATTAAAATGACTATATCTTCACTCCTACCAGGCATAGGGAAAAATGGTTGGTGTCATCTGATTACGCAAAGGTTCTTCAATCTTCTAATATCAAAAAGAAATTTGAGGTCATTGACCTGTGACGTCACAGAGGGGCCATCTCCAAAATACAATTAAATTGCGTCAAACGCACTAAAAGCCATGTCAAAAGTTTTTTGTGGGTAAAATACTTCATTGTTAAATGACCAAAATGGTTCTTATGTCGAATACAGTCATCGGTCAAATACTTCGGCAAAGATTTGGTGCAATTACCTTTCAAATCATCAATTTAACGAGCGTCATTCACCATAGTATATTAGGTAAAAAACACTAACTACTGCATTAGACGAGCGGCGATTGCAGAAAACGCCTCATTTTAGCAGTAAAATGCACCCCCCCCCCCCACACGGCCACATCCTATAGTGGGAGGTAGCAATTTCCTCTCTATTAAACGGGGAATCGATTGATAACAGTTATGTTAAGGTATCTTGAATCACTTGGGGGTCATCTCCAAATTCCGAATGAAATATTTTCTAAATACACAATTATGGTTTCTTTACTAAGTTATTCAATGTAATGAAATTTATATAGAATATGAAAATAGAATATGTGAACAGGAAGTATCTCAAAATTATACATTTTCTATGTCTACTAAGCGTTTATCTAAGATTGCCAAACATCTGACTTCAGCAATACTTGATATGAATGTTTTATGATTTAATGTGTATATTTCAATGTTTTCTTTTATCTCTTGTTAATTTTAAATCAATATCAAAGGTTATCTTGATTATCGTTGTGAGTGGGGGTCATCTCATAATTACTATTGCAATTTCATGTTTTCCAACAATAGGTTCTTTGTAATCTACTACATTTGATAAGATTTGTGGATACAGTATTCTATAAATTACTCTTTACAGGTCCCTGATTTTCCACCTTCTTGAAAATTTTAAAACTATTCAGGGGGTCATCTAAACTTAGTATTAAAATTGTCACATCAAGAGTATGTTCTTGGAAACCTACTTGTACAGTTTAATATCATACAAAAAAATGTCCATAAACAAACCCACTCTCCAGGTATGTTCTGACCCTACGACAGCCTGAGTATAGGACATCACTATATGTACTCATGTATCTCAAAACAGCCGTTTCGGATATTTTGTCGAGTATATATTCTGTATATCCCAAGCATAACTCTCAACAAGGGTCAGGCCTAATCTTCAATAAATCAATATTAATGATATATAATCTCCAATATTATGATCTCGCCTGTGCTGCTGTACAGTATTATTCCGGTTGTTAATGGTGTCAGGGCAGAACTATCGATTCTAATGACGTTTCTGCTGTAGCGTTGTTTAATAGCGCTATTTCTTCAGATGTCGTCCGCAGTTGCCAAGATCCATAATGTCCAAGTCCTCTGTAGAATTATTACTATTTTTCATCAAAGTTGTCAGGACAGAATTCTCGGTTCTCGAGTTCTGTAGGTATTGAAATATATCAATATCAATTCGAGATTTATCTGCTTTGACACATTTCATGTGTATGCTGTTTCTCTCAATGTCTTTATATATGAACCAGTAAAAGAGGGCTATATCGTCAAGCGTCTCCAGTCGAATTTTCTCAAATTTGACGATACATATCGCATGTTGAACGTGCAAAATCTATGACGGTACGTTTCGTAACTAGTGTGTAATTCCGCTTAACCCGGGGCTAGGGATTGTATGAACGTATTTATTTCAAGATTCTCATAGTTTTCATATGAACAGACACAATCAAAGCGTGACTGAGATAAATCATCTTCTAGATAACGACTTAACAACGTATATCATATAGATTAAGAATACTCATCAGCGATACGAATTTGATATTTTTGGGACATCATGATATCTTGCTGGCATCATTGAAAACTGTTGACCGCTTCTGTCTTGCAGGAAATCAGCCTAGTTTTACGCATATTATGATTTGTCCTTATAATTTAGTGCCACTGTTATTTTATGAATTGAGCCATCGGATTATTGACGCGGAAATCTTTTAATGGACGACGGCTGAATATTGAATGACAGATTAGACGCTTGTATTCCACAGTTTCCAATGTCGATAAGGTGCATTTTTTGTAGAGTATTATTACTGTGGGTTTTTTTTTATCAAAGGTGTGAGGACAGAATTCTCACTTCTGGAGTTCTGTAGGAATTGAAAAATACTTAGACAAATTTCATGATTATTCAGCGCTGTCTTCCGTAAGGTCCGGGTTCTGTTCATTATTATTACTGCCTTATCATATGTGCCAGGACAGAATTCTCGCTTCTGGAGTTCTGTAGGTATTGAAACATACCAATCTCAATTCGAGATTTTCTGTTTTGACACATTAACATACCCACGTTCCTGGCGTGTTCCAACCCCGAATACTGATTCTACCTACGAGTGGCCATATATGCTCACGTGATGTTGTTCGTATGTCTTTCGTGTAACGAAAATGGCATGATCCGAGACATACATCAGAATAATACCGCTGAGATCCAGACTGTAACACCTAATATTAAAGTAGGATGAATACTTTTTATCAGCCGTGCCTATACGAACTCTTAGTTCCAGTTAACGACGGACCTCCAGTACAGAAGAGAGACAACCATAATGACGACTTGGCTCCACTATAAGAAACAATGCTGTTTAAGAATACAAATGAATAAACATGATATGTGTATATCCGATAAAATCAAATTAAGACTGGTAGTTTTCAATACCCACACAAGATCTTTATGGGCGAAAATGTTGTCCTGACACCTCTGATAATAAAACGGTAATAATTCTGTACAGAACTTGAGCCTTATCTACCTTGAAAACCACCAATTCTGCCCTGACACCATTGCGACAAGACACCTAGACAACGCCGAATGTCTTGATCATTTTATCTCCAGCGATCTCACTGAGTTATGATGACTGTGCAAACTAGAAACTAATGCATTCGTGCCAACATTTTGATTCGAAAGTTCTATATGGGTTCTCAAGATGCGAAGAAGCAACTTCTCTTGTCGTACTTTATCAGTATCTATTGCAGCCATTTGCGGTCTTGTAACTATAAAAAACACATACAGCAACGCATTTCGCAGGTTGATGCACTCCACGCCCCATTGAAGTGCTACGTACTGTACATGTTTGGGATTAACTCTGTACCCAGCTTTAATGAGGTTATTCGACGCCAGATTAACCTTCTACGGAACAGACTTATGTCGACGGACAAATTCTTACTTACAACTTTGCGGCTTTCCGATTTGTCTCAGACTTCGCGTTTAGTTTGTTAATGGTCTAGCCAAGTCTATGTAACGCGCTAGTAATTTGTCTTTTGCCTGCCATCTTATTATTTATTTGTTCATTCTATAGAATCTGTGTCTGAAATAAATATCATTATTATATTAAATAGTTCTATCCCTGGACTGTCCTATTGTATTTATGATTAAGCTTGGCCCCTGATAAAAGATATGCCAGGGATATACAGAATTTATAATCCCAATAATATCTGAAGCAACTGCTCTGAGGTACATGCTACATATAGTGATGTTATAATGAAACTCCTATACCCGGGCCGTTGTGAGAGCGGGAAATACCAGGAGAGTGGGTATGTTTATAGACAAGTTCCTGTATTGCAGTGATCTATTTAATGCTTTCAGAAAATTAGATAAATAATTGACGTAAAAACTGATGCTCACAGCACTCTTTCGCCAATTTTGTAATTTTGTGCCACTCTACGTCTTACCGTATGTTTTGTGGATATTTTGAAAAGAACCCCTGTTTCAATTCTAAACTAATTTCTACGTTTGACAAAACAATATACAGCTACGGCGTCAAATGATTCTGTCGTGTCTAAATCACGAAACTAACCTATTTACGGTGGCTGACATCCGAGAAAATCGTGAAATTGCAATAGTAATTATGAGATGACCCCCACTCACAACGATAATCAAGATAAACTTTGATATTGCTTTAAAATTAACAAGAGATAAAAGAAAACATTGAAATATACACATAAATCATAAAACATTCATATCAAGTATTGCTGAAGTCAGATGTTTGGCAATCTTAGATAAACGCTTAGTAGACATAGAAAATGTATAATTTTGAGACACTTCCTGTTCACATATTCTATTTTCTAAGGTAGTGAGAATCCTTAAATAGCCTGTACTTTTCATGTAATGATACACAGCACCTCTGACAATAACTTGGCATAATTATATGAATTTCATTACATTGAATAACTTAGCAAAGAAACCATAATTGTGTATTTAGAAAATATTTCATTCGGAATTTGGAGATGACCCCCAAGTGACATCACGATTCAAGATATCTTAACATAACTGTTATCAATCGATTCCCCGTTTAATGTAGAGGAAATTGCTACCTCACACTATAGGATATAGTCAGATGTACATTTTACTCCTAAAATAAGGCGTTTTTTTACAATCGCCGCTCGTCTAATGCAGTAGTTAGTGTCTTTTTTTTACCTAATACACTATGGTGAATGACGGTGGTTAAATTGAGGATTTAAAAGGTAATTGCACCAGATCTTTGCCGAAGTATTTGCCCGATGACTATATTCGACATAAGAATCATTTTGGTCATTTAATAATGAAGTATTTTACCCACAAAAAAAACTTTGACATAGCTTTTAGTGCGTTTGACACAATTTAATTGTATTTTGGAGATGGCCCCCGTGTGACGTCACAGGTCAATGACCTTAAATTTGTTTTTGATATTAGACGATTGAAGAACCTTTGCCTAATCAATTGACACCATCCATTTTGCCCTATGCCTGATATGAATGAAGATATAGTCATATTAATACCTGTACCCCCATTTTAAAAGTAGAAAGGTGCAATCCAATGGTTCGTGCATTTTCTAATTTTTCTAGCATACGGCAATAGTTTTCACCACCACATCCTACCTCATCTGAAAGAAGAGAGTCTAATCTTTCAAATGATATATAGTTTGCCTCTGTGTACGGGGGGTGCATTTTACTCCTAAAATAAGGCGTTTTTTGCCAATCGCCGCTCGTCTAAAACGGCGGCTTCTGATTGCACGACAGCGCTCTCCCAGCGTGGGTATGCTGTGCTGGAGGGGATAATAAAATGATTGGATTGTCATCCGTGTTGCTGTTGTTCTCTTATCTGTCTACATCACGGCGTCAATGCGTTATGCTAGGACGTTAAGACTTTCAGATAGGGCGTTAAGGCGGTGAGACGGCGTCACTGCATTTCGATGATTTAGTGACAATTTTTCAGAGCTTCTGGGCTATTTCACCAGGGCGTTTAAGCATTGAGTTGTGCAATGCAGGCGTTACTGATCATAAAAGCAAGCGTATTCCAAAAAGTGCAATCTTCCCGACCCAGTAAGCCCACTACTGGCTCATTTCGATCCCAAAACGTCCACCCAAGTGCATTTTTTCACAATTCCCGGCCTGCACATGTGTGACATCGTCTATAATTACAAGCGTCTGGTCCGTCATTCATAATTCAGCCGTCGTCCATTAAAGAATATCCGCGTTCATAACTCAAAGACCTATTCCATATTCCATATAAAAGTATTAGCACCAAATTCAAAAAGACAATCATAGTATACATAAACATAGGCTTGTTTCCTACAAGAGAGAAGCGGTCAACAGTTTTCAATGATGCCGGCAAGACAACATGATGTTCCAAAGATATCAAATCCGTATCGCTGATCAGCATTCTTAATCCATAATATTCGTTGTAAGTCGTCATCTAAAGAATGATGTATCTCAGTCACGCTTTGATTGTGACTGCTGATATGAGTACCATGAGGATCTTGAAGTACATGGGTTCATACGGCCCCTAGCCCCGGGTTAAGCGGAATTAGACACAAGTTACGAAACGTAACGCCATAGATCTTGCACGCTACGCTCGTATTTTGGTATCAGCATGCGATATGTATCGCCAAATTTGAGAAACTTTTGAGTGGAGGCGCTTGGTGGTGTAGCCCTGTTGTATAAGTTTCTGCAACAATGTTTTGTGACGTTGATTAAAATCGTCACATTTAATACAGGATCTAGCAAATGCTACTAGGCGTGATATGTATACGCCATATGCAGGTCCCACTGGAATATTACTGTCCAGAAAGGCATAGTTTACGATGTCGAAATTGTAATCATCTCTTTTGTAACACATCCCCCTGGACCCCACACCCCCATTCCTACTGTTGAAGAGCCACGACGGAGACCCATCCCTGTGCGACTCGCATTTTACAGCATGCGACCGTGGTTAATTCACTCACTGGTTACCGAGCAGTGACTCCGTCCATGTTCGCAGATGGCGACGACAGCGCGGGGCGACGCCAGATCCTGGAAGTGTTCACAGAAGCGGTCCTCGACAGAGTCGACTCGATGGAGAGGTGGGCTATCTCCCACCGCTACTGGATTAGACAGCCATCATTGATGCCCCGGACTATGGACCATGAGCGCTCACGCTGGAACCAGCGACGGCTCGTTGGCCTCACAATGGTCTTTGCCCTATTGGTTCTGACGCTGTGAAATGATAGTTCTGTTTTAAGAACGGCTCTTTTCAGAGCCTCCATGTCTTCCGAAAGAGGGCCGGCTAACTACTCACAATGTTTATGACCACTCACTCACTCACTCACTCACTCACCATCGCTAATGTATCTATGCCTTTATACGAGCGATGGGTACGCCTCACGGGCGTTGGGAACGCCTCACTCACTCACTCGCTCACAAGGCCTCACTCACTCACTCACTCACTCACTCACAACGTCTCATTCGCTCACAACGCCTCACACACCCACAACGCCTCACTCACGCACAACGCCTCACTCACTCATAACGCCTCACACACTCACTCACAACGCCTCAATCACTCACTCACTCATTCACCCACTCACTAGATGGGCGTTGAGCACGACTAACGGGCGTTAGGCACGCCTCACTCATGCATTCAAAGACTCATGAGGGACATGTGGTAATCCCTATATGTACAGTCACCATCACCACCACCACCACCACCACGCCACCACAACCATACATCACTACCACCACCATAATCACTTTGCTCCTCTTCCCTTCCTCCTTCTCCCCCTCCTTACTCCTCCTCCCTCCTCCTCCTCCTCCTCCTCCTCCACCACACATGCACATACAGGTAACTCTTCCAGGTAGCCGGATGAAACAATACCCTCAAAAGCTCTTTTGCACCTTCGAAACTCCCCTTTCTCTACTACTCCCATGTGCGCTATAACCTCACGAATACTTAAAATGCCTGGTTGCTGTACCACGGCCAGACTGCTCCTGCGCAGAATGATTAGACATCAGTCCAATCCGACGCCACCTCAAAAGAACTTCAAAATAATGCCACATACAGGACAATCGGACCACTATGGGTTCATCTCGACCTCAAAGTCATTTTCAATGCGCATGCGTAGATAGACGAGATTCTCACCCACACTCATCCAGTTGAATGCTCCCCCACCAGAGCTTCACACTGATACCTCCCGTGACCCATTCGTACAAATATGGGTCCACCTCGACCCTAAACGCCTCTTCCAATGCCTTTTTCCCACAATTCCCTGTCTGGGCATGTGCCGAATGATATCAGTTCTACCCACACCCATGCAGTTTGACACTCCCACACGAATGCTTCACACTGATATCCCACGCGACCCAATCGGACCACTATGGGCCCACCTAAACCCCAAAACGTTCATTCCAATACACTTTTCCTACTGTGCATGCGCAGAGTGACGTCAGTTCCACTCCACACCCATCCAGTTGAACGCTCCCCGCGATAGCTTCACACTGATATCTCACACAACCCAATCGGACCATTATGGGTCCACCTAGACCCCAAAACGTCCACCTCAATTTGCCTGCCTACTGCGCATGCGTCATCAGCACTTTTCGTGTTGTAGAGCTCGAGATGAAGAAAACAAGTGGCCACACCCTATACCGCAAATGTCCATGAGTGGGTTTCCCATTAGGTTAAACATTGTCCACTGTGACATAACATGTCCGGAGACCTGCCTGAACTTTTCAGCGACAGTCAACTCCTGGCTCGAAACCCCTCCCACTTTTCGTGTTGTAGAGCTCGAGATGAAGAAAACAACGGGCCACAAACCATACCGCAAATGTCCATGCATGGGTTTCCCATAAGGTTAAACATTGCCCACTGCGCCGGAATGTACGGAGCCGTAAAAGGGACATCGGAGGTATACTCCCAGTTAATAACTACGCCCCACACTTATTAATTGCGACCCTCAGTTATTAAGTGCGACCCGCACTTATACTAACTGCGACCCCCAGTTAGTAAGTGCGGGTCGCAGTTATTAACTGAGGGTCGCAGTTAATAAGTGCGGGTCGCACTTAATAAGTGCGGATCGGAGCATGTCCCTTTTACGGCTCCGTAGGAACGGGCCTGCACCATAGCCGTAAATAGATCTGCCCTCTGGTAGGTATATTAGGGTATTCTCAATCTTGGCTAGTATGGACCGACTCGTGGTGCAGTGGATAACGTGCCCGCTACTGGAGCGCGCGGTACGGGTTCGATTCTAGCTAGTGGCACTACCGAGCGGCAGGTCGTGAGATCGAATCCCACCAGTGTCGATTTTTTTTCTGACAATATTTAAATACGAGAGATCCTGAAGGATCTTGGCGCCCACCATTGTCCAATAATTGTAACCTGATGACAAGAGGATCTTTTTGTCCATTGTTACTAAGAACAAACGATTGATTTGTAATTTTGTTTACAGAATTTCGAATCTGAGCGAAAAAGAACGAAAAAGGGACACTGAAAAACACCAAGATATAATCTAAGTTTCAGGAGTTTCAAGATTTCGAGAAACTGTACTTATGTCGGTTGTTATAATACAAGAGAAATGAGCAAAGTTAGTCTGAACGTGAATCTACATGTAAGGAAGATCCTTCGTCTTCATTTTGTAGTAATTTTTTTTGTTTTTGTTGCACGCGTCATCATTGGGTACTGGAAGCGAAGACAAATCTCTTTGACACTTTGGCATGAGCTATGAAACATACTTAAGATTTTATAACTAGTAACGAATACTAATTCTGTTCTGTTTACTGGGTTAGTATGAGATATCTCTTTTAAGATACCATGCTCGAAAATAGTAAGATAGTACAATACTTAATACGGAAGAAATCTGGTCCGCGCAGTAATGTTGAAACTTCCAAAGTGATGGAATCCTGATTATCTCCCTTGGATCGAAACATGCAGTAGTCTACAGTTGTCGAGTTGTGACGTTGAGTCACAAGAGTGACGCCCCTTCATGTAGCCGACCCGCCGGCAGACGAAAGGGTGGGGCAGTTCACCTGCAAATGCATGGACTAAAGAAAACTGATTTAAAATTTGAAGAAATACATTTTAATTCCGAATTATTTGAACTCTACAGTCAATATATAGAATATGCCCCACGATTTGATCCGCCGACTCTTGTGATGCAACGTCACAAATCGGGAATACCGTATTAATTTGAAGCGTAACTTGGATTTTCGAATCGGACCCAAAAACATATCTTGCACAACTAGGCCCCACATGGGACTTGTGTACCAAATTTCAGAAAGATCCATGAAATATTTCCTAAGAATTCACAATAAAAATGTCTCAAGGGGAAATTCAAGATGGCCACCTGGCGGCCATATTGGATTTTCGAATCGGACTAAAAAAGGTATTTTGCACAACTAGACGACAAGGGGAACCTGTGTACCAAATTTGAGAAAGATCCATGCAGTACTTCCTGAGAAATGACGATAAAGTTTCATGGGGAAATCCAACATGGCTGCCTGGTGACCATATTGGATTTTCGAATCGGACGAATCTTGCACAACTAGACTCCAAGGGCAACCTGTATACCAAATTTGAGAAAGATCCATGCAGTAGTTCCTGAGAAATCGCGATAAAAAGGTTTCATGGGGGAGTCCAAGATGGCTGCCTTGTAGCCATATTGGATTTTCGATTCGGACCGAAAAAGTTATCTTGCACAACTAGATCCTAAGGGGAACCTGTGTACCAAATTTGAGAAAGAACCATGCAGTACTCCCTGAGAAATGACGATAAATTTTCACGAGGAAATCCAAGATGGCTGCCCGGTGGCCATATTGGATTTTCGAATCAGACCAGAAAAGGTATCTTGCACAACTAGACCCCAAGGAGAACCTGTGTACCAAATTTGAGAAAGATCCATGCAGTAGTTCCTGACAAATCGCGATAACAAGGTTTCATGGGGAAATCCAAGATGGCTGCCTGGTGGCCATATTGGATTTTCGAACCGGACCAGCAAAGGTATCTTGCACAACTATACCCCAAGGGAACTTGTGTACCAAATTTAAAAAAAGATCCATGCAGTAGTTCCTGAGAAATCGCGATAAGGTTTCATGGGAAAATCCAATATGGCCGTCTTGTGGCTATATTTGATTTTCGATTCGGACCAGAAAAGGTATCTTGCACAAGTAGACCCCAAGGGGAACCTGTGTACCAAATTCGAGAAAGATCCATGCAGTAGTTCCTGAGAAATCGCGATAACAAGGTTTCATGGAGAAATCCAAGATGGTTGCCTGGTGGCCATATTGGATTTTCAAATCGGACCAGTAAAGGTATCTTGCACAACTAGACCCCGAGGGGAACCTGTGTACCAAATTTGAGAAAGATCCATGCAGTAGTTCCTGAGAAATGGCGATAACAAGGTTTCATGGGAAAATCCAAGATGGCTACCTGGTGGCCATATTGGATTTTCGAATCGAACCAGAAAAGGTATCTTGCACAACTAGACCCCAAGGGGAACCTTTGTGCCAAATTTGAGAAAGATCCATGCAGTAGTTCCTGAGAAATCGTGATAACAAGGTTTCGTGGGGAAATCCAAGATGGCTGCCTGGCGGCCATATTGGATTTTCGATTCGGACCGAAAAAGATATCTTGCACAACTAGATCCTAAGGGGAACCTGTCTACCAAATTTGAGAAAGATTCATGCAGTACTTCCTGAGAAATCACGATAAGGTTTCATGGGGAAATCCAAGATGGCCGTCTTGTGGCCATATCGGATTTTCGATTCGGACCGAAAAAGGTATCTTGCACAACTAAACCCCAAGGGAACCTGTGTACCAAATTTGAAAAAGATCCATGGAGTAGTTCCTCAGAAATCGCGATAACAAGGTTTCATGGAGAAATCCAAGATGGCTGCCTGGTGGCCATATTGGATTTTCAAATCGGACCAGAAAAGGTATCTGCACAACTAGACCCCAAGGGGAACCTGTGTACCAAATTTGAGAAAGATCCATGCAGTAGTTCCTGAGAAATCGCGATAACAAGGTTTCATGGGGAAATCCAAGATGACCGTCTTGTGGCCATATTGGATTTTCAATTCTGTCCGAAAAAGGTATCTTGCACAACTAGACCCCAAGGGAACCTGTGTACCAAATTTGAGAAAGATCCATGCAGCACTTCCTGAGAAATGACGATAACAAAGTTTCATGAGGAAATCCAAGATGACTGCCTGGTGGCCATATTGGATTTTCGAATGGGACCAGAAAAGATATCTTGCACAACCAGACCGCAAGGGGAACCTGTGTACCAAATTTGAGAAAGATCCATGGAGTAGTTCCTGAGAAATCGCGATAACAAGGTTTCATGGGGAAATCCAAGATGGCTGCCTGGTGGCCATATTGGATTTTCGAATCGGACCAGGAAAGGCATCCTGCACAACTAGACCCCAAGGGGAACCTGTGTACCAAATTTGAGAAAGATCCATGCAGCACTTCCTGAGAAATGACGATAACAAAGTTTCATGAGGAAATCCAAGAGGACTGCCTGGTGGCCATATTGGATTTTCGAATGGGACCAGAAAAGATATCTTGCACAACCAGACCACAAGGGGAACCTGTGTACCAAATTTGAGAAAGATCCATGGAGTAGTTCCTGAGAAATCGCGATAACAAGGTTTCATGAGGAAATCCAAGATGACTGCCTGGTGGCCATATTGGATTTTCGAATGGGACCAGAAAAGATATCTTGCACAACCAGACCGCAAGGGGAACCTGTGTACCAAATTTGAGAAAGATCCATGCAGAAGTTTCTGAGAAATCGCGATAACAAGGTTTCGTGGGGAAATCCAAGATGGCTGCCTGGCGGCCATATTGGATTTTCGATTCGGACCGAAAAAGATATCTTGCACAACTAGATCCTAGGGGGAACCCGTGTACCAAATTTGAGAAAGATCCATGCAGTATTTCCTGAGAAAGGACAATAAAGTTTCATGAGGAAATCCAAGATGGCTGCCTGGTGGCCATATTGGATTTTCGAATCAGACCAGAAAAGGTATCTTGTACAACTAGACCCCAAGGGGAACCTGTGTACCAAATTTGAGAAAGATCCATGCTGTAGTTCTTGACAAATCGCGATAACAAGGTTTCATGGGGAAATCCAAGATGGCTGCCTGTCGGCCATATCGGGTTTTCGAATCGGACCAGAAAAGGCATCTTGCACAACTAGACGCCAAGGGAACCTGCGTACCAAATTTGAAAAAGATCCATGCAGTAGTTCCTGAGAAATCGCGATAAGGTTTCATGGGGAAATCCAAGATGGCCGTCTTGTGGCCATATTGGAATTTCGATTCGGACCGAAAGAGGTATCTTGCACAACTAAACCCTAAGGGGAACCTGTGTACCAAATTTGAGAAAGATCCATGCAGTACTTCCTGAGAAATAGCGATAACAAATTTTCATGAGGAAATCCAAAATGGCTGCCTGGTGGCCATATTGGATTTTCGAATCGGACCAGAAAAGGTATCTTGCACAACTAGACCCCAAGGGGAACCTGTGTACCAAATTTGAGAAAGATCCATGCAGTAGTTCCTGAGAAATCGCGATAACAAGGTTTCATGGAGAAATTCAAGATGGCTGCCTTGTGGCCATATTGGATTTTCAAATCGGACCAGAAAAGGTATCTTGCACAACTAGACCCCGAGGGGAACCTCTGTACCAAATTTGAGAAAGATCCATGCAGTAGTTCCTGAGAAATCGCGATAACAAGGTTTCATGGAGAAATCCAAGATGGCTGCCCGGTGGCCATATTGGATTTTCAAATCGGACCAGAAATGGCATCTTGCACAACTAGACCCCGAGGGCAACCTGTGTACCAAATTTGAGAAAGATCCATGCAGTAGTTCCTGAGAAATCGCGATAACAAGGTTTCATGGAGAAATCGAAGATGGCTGCCTGGTGGCCATATTGGATTTTCAAATCGGACCAGAAAAGGTATCTTGCACAACTAGACCCCTAGGGGAACCTGTGTACCGAATTTGAGAAAGATCCATGCAGTAGTTCCTGAGAAATCGCGATAACAAGGTTTCATGGAGAAATCCAAGATGGCTGCCTGGTGGCCATATTGGATTTTCAAATCGGACCAAAAAAGGTATCTTGCACAACTAGACCCCGAGGGGAACCTGTGTACCGAATTTGAGAAAGATCCATGCAGTAGTTCCTGAGAAATCGCGATAACAAGGTTTCATGGAGAAATCCATGATGGCTGCCTGGTGGCCATATTGGATTTTCAAATCGGACCAGAAAAGGTGTCCTGCACAACTAGACCCCGAGGGGAACCTGTGTACCGAATTTGAGAAAGATCCATGCAGTAGTTCCTGAGAAATCGCAGATAACAAGGTTTCGTGGGGAAATCCAAGATGGCTGCCTGGCGGCCATATTGGATTTTCGATTCGGACTGAAAAAGATATCTTACACAACTAAATCCTAAGGGGAACCTGTGTACCAAATTTGAGAAAGATCCATGCAGTACTTCCTGAGAAATCACGATAAGGTTTCATGGAGAAATCCAAGATGGCCGTCTTTTGGCCATATTGGATTTTGAAATCGGACCGAAAAAGGTATCTTGCACAACTAAACCCCAAGGCAACATGTGTACCAAATTTGAAAAAGATCCATGGAGTAGTTCCTGAGAAATCGCGATAACAAGGTTTCATGGAGAAATCCAAGATGGCTGCCTGGTGGCCATATTGGATTTTCAAATCGGACCAGAAAAGGTATCTTGCACAACTAGACCCCAAAGGGAACCTGTGTACCAAATTTGAGAAAGGTCCATGCAGTAGTTCATGAGAAATCGCGATAGCAAGGTTTCATGGGGAAATCCAAGATGACCGTCTTGTGGCCATATTGGATTTTCGATTCGGTCCGAAAAAGTTATCTTGCACAACCAAACCCCAAGAGAACCTGTGTACCAAATTTGAGAAAGATCCATGCAGCACTTCCTGAGAAATGACGATAACAAAGTTTCATGAGGAAATCCAAGATGGCTGCCTGGTGGCCATATTGGATTTTCGAATCGGACCAGAAAAGATATCTTGCACAACCAGATCGCAAGGGGAACCTGTGTACCAAATTTGGGAAAGATCCATGGAGTAGTTCCTGAGAAATCGCGATAACAAGGTTTCATGGGGAAATCCAAGATGGCTGCCTGGTGGCCATAATGGATTTTTGAATCGGACCAGAAAAGGTATCTTGCATAACTAGACCCCAAGGGAAACCTGTGTACCAAATTTGAGAAAGATCCATGGAGTAGTTCCTGAGAAATCGCGATAACAAGGTTTCGTGGGGAAATCCAAGATGGCTGCCTGGCGGCCATATTGGATTTTCGATTCGGACCGAAAAAGATATCTTGCACAACTAGATCCTAAGGGGAACCTGTGTATCAAATTTGAGAAAGATCCATGCAGTACTACCTGAGTAATGACGATAAAGTTTCATGAGGAAATCCAAGATGGCTGCCTGGTGGCCATATTGGATTTTCGAATCGGACCAGAAAAGGTATCTTGCACAACTAGACCCCAAGGGGAACCTGTGTACCAAATTTGAGAAAGATCCATGCAGTAGTTCCTGACAAATCGCGATAGGAAGGTTTCATTGAGAAATCGAAGATGGCTGCCTGGTGGCCATATTGGATTTTCATATTGGACCAGAAAAGGTATCTTGCACAACTAGACCCCGAGGGGAACCTGTGTACTAAATTTGAGAAAGATCCATGCAGTAGTTCCTGAGAAATCGCGATAACAAGGTTTCATGGAGAAATCCAAGATGGCTGCCTGGTGGCCATATTGGAGTTTCAAATCGGACCAGAAAAGGTATCTTGCACAACTAGACCCCGAGGGGAACCTGTGTACCGAATTTGAGAAAGATCCATGCAGTAGTTCCTGAGAAATCGCGATAACAAGGTTTCATGGAGAAATCCAAGATGGCTGCCTGGTGGCCATATTGGATTTTCAAATCGGACCAGAAAAGGTATCTTGCACAACTAGATCCTGAGGGGAACCTGTGTACCGAACTTGAGAAAGATCCATGCAGTAGTTCCTGAGAAATCGCGATAACAAGGTTTCATGGAGAAATCCAAGATGGCTGCCTGGTGGCCATATTGGATTTTCAAATCGGACCAGAAAAGGTATCTTGCACAACTAGACCCCGAGGGGAACCTGTGTACTGAATTTGAGAAAGATCCATGCAGTAGTTCCTGAGAAAAGGCGATAACAAGGTTTCATGGGGAAATCCAAGATGGCTGCCTGGTGGCCATATTGGATTTTCGAATCGGACCAGAAAAGGTGTCTTGCACAACTAGACCCCAAGGGGAACCTATGTACCAAATTTGAGAAAGATACATGCAGTAGTTCCTGAGAAATCGCAGATAACAAGGTTTCGTGGGGAAATCCAAGATGGCTGCCTGGCGGCCATATTGGATTTTCGATTCGGACTGAAAAAGATATCTTGCACAACTAAAGCCTAAGGGGAACCTGTGTACCAAATTTGAGAAAGATCCATGCAGTACTTCCTGAGAAATCACGATAAGGTTTCATGGGGAAATCCAAGATGGCCGTCTTGTGGCCATATTGGATTTTGAAATCGGACCGAAAAAGGTATCTTGCACAACTAAACCCCAAGGGAACATGTGTACCAAATTTGAAAAAGACCCATGGAGTAGTTCCTGAGAAATCGCGATAACACGGTTTCATGGAGAAATCCAAGATGGCTGCCTGGTGGCCATATTGGATTTTCAAATCGGACCAGAAAAGGTATCTTGCACAACTAGACCCCAAGAGGAACCTGTGTACCAAATTTGAGAAAGGTCCATGCAGTAGTTCCTGAGAAATCGCGATAGCAAGGTTTCATGGGGAAATCCAAGATGACCGTCTTGTGGCCATATTGGATTTTCGATTCGGTCCGAAAAAGTTATCTTGCACAACCAAACCTCAAGGGAACCTGTGTACCAAATTTGAGAAAGATCCATGCAGCACTTCCTGAGAAATGACGATAACAAAGTTTCATGAGGAAATCCAAGATGGCTGCCTGGTGGCCATACTGGATTTTCGAATCGGACCAGAAAAGATATCTTGCACAACCAGATCGCAAGGGGAACCTGTGTACCAAATTTGGGAAAGATCCATGGAGTAGTTCCTGAGAAATCGCGATAACAAGGTTTCATGGGGAAATCCAAGATGGCTGCCTGGTGGCCATAATGGATTTTTGAATCGGACCGGAAAAGGTATCTTGCATAACTAGACCCCAAGGGAAACCTGTGTACCAAATTTGAGAAAGATCCATGGAGTAGTTCCTGAGAAATCGCGATAACAAGGTTTCGTGGGGAAATCCAAGATGGCTGCCTGGCGGCCATATTGGTTTTTCGATTCGGACCGAAAAAGATATCTTGCACAACTAGATCCTAAGGGGAACCTGTGTATCAAATTTGAGAAAGATCCATGCAGTACTACCTGAGTAATGACGATAAAGTTTCATGAGGAAATCCAAGATGGCTGCCTGGTGGCCATATTGGATTTTCGAATCGGACCAGAAAAGGTATCTTGCACAACTAGACCCCAAGGGGAACCTGTGTACCAAATTTGAGAAAGATCCATGCAGTAGTTCCTGACAAATCGCGATAGCAAGGTTTCATGGAGAAATCCAAGATGGCTGCCTGGTGGCCATATTGGATTTTCATATCGGACCAGAAAAGGTATCTTGCACAACTAAACCCCGAGGGGAACCTGTGTACCAAATTTGAGAAAGGTCCATGCAGTAGTTCCTGAGAAATCGCGATAACAAGGTTTCATGGTGAAATCCAAGATGGCTGCCTGGTGGCCATATTGGATTTTCAACTCGGACCAGAAAAGGTATCTTGCACAACTAGACCCCGAGGGGAACCTGTGTACCGAATATGAGAAAGATCCATGCAGTAGTTCCTGAGAAATCGCGATAACAAGGTTTCATGGAGAAATCCAAGATGGCTGCCTGGTGGCCATATTGGATTTTCAAATCGGACCAGAAAAGGTATCTTGCACAACTAGACCCCGAGGGGAACCTGTGTACCGAACTTGAGAAAGATCCATGCAGTAGTTCCTGAGAAATCGCGATAACAAGGTTTCATGGAGAAATCCAAGATGGCTGCCTGGTGGCCATATTGGATTTTCAAATCGGACCAGAAAAGGTATCTTGCACAACTAGACCCCGAGGGGAACCTGTGTACTGAATTTGAGAAAGATCCATGCAGTAGTTCCTGAGAAATCGCGATAACAAGGTTTCATGGAGAAATCCAAGATGGCTGCCTGGTGGCCATATTGGATTTTCAAATCGAACCAGTAAAGGTATCTTGCACAACTGGACCTCAAGGGGAACCTGTGTACCAAATTTGAGAAAGATCCATGCAGTAGTTCCTGACAAATCGCGATAACAAGGTTTCATGGGGAAATCCAAGATGGCTGCCTGGTGGCCAAATGGAATTTTCAAATCGGACCAGAAAAGGTATCTTGCACAACTTGACCCCGAGGGGTACCTGTGTATCGAATTTGAGAAAGATCCATGCAGTAGTTCCTGAGAAATCGCGATAACAAAGTTTCATGGAGAAATCCAAGATGGCTGCCTGGTGGCCATATTGGATTTTCAAATCGGACCAGAAAAGGTATCTTGCACAACTAGACCCCGAGGGGAACCTGAGTACCAAATTTGAGAAAGATCCATGCAGTAGTTCCTGAGAAATCGCGATAACAAGGTTTCATGGAGAAATCCAAGATGGCTGCCTGGTGGCCATATTGGATTTTCAAATCGGACCAGAAAAGGCATATTGCACAACTAGACCCCGAGGGGAACCTGTGTACCGAATTTGAGAAAGATCCATGCAGTAGTTCGTGAGAAATCGCGATAACAAGGTTTCATGGAGAAATCCAAGATGGCTGCCTGGTGGCCATATTGGATTTTCAAATCGGACCAGAAAAGGTACTTGCACAACTAGACCCCGAGGGGAACCTGTGTACCGAATTTGAGAAAGATCCATGCAGTAGTTCCTGAGAAATCGCGATAACAAGGTTTCATGGAGAAATCCAAGATGGCTGCCTGGTGGCCATATTGGATTTTCAAATCGGACCAGAAAAGGTATCTTGCACAACTAGACCCCGAGGGGAACCTGTGTACCGAACTTGAGAAAGATCCATGCCGTAGTTCCTGAGAAATCGCGATAACAAGGTTTCATGGAGAAATCCAAGATGGCTGCCTGGTGGCCATATTGGATTTTCAAATCGGACCAGAAAAGGTATCTTGCACAACTAGACCACGAGGGGAACCTGTGTACTGAATTTGAGAAAGATCCATGCAGTAGTTCCTGAGAAAAGGCGATAACAAGGTTTCATGGGGAAATCCAAGATGGCTGCCTGGTGGCCATATTGGATTTTCGAATCGGACCAGAAAAGGTGTCTTGCACAACTAGACCCAAGGGGAACCTATGTACCAAATTTGAGAAAGATACATGCAGTAGTTCCTGAGAAATCGCAGATAACAAGGTTTCGCGGGGAAATCCAAGATGGCTGCCTGGCGGCCATATTGGATTTTCGATTCGGACTGAAAAAGATATCTTGCACAACACGATCCTAAGGGGAACCTGTGTGCCAAATTTGAGAAAGATCCATGCAGTACTTCCTGAGAAATCACGATAAGGTTTCATGGGGAAATCCAAGATGGCCGTCTTGTGGCCATATTGGATTTTCAAATCGGGCCGAAAAAGGTATCTTGCACAACTAAACCCCAAGGCAACATGTGTACCAAATTTGAAAAAGATCCATGGAGTAGTTCCTGAGAAATCGCGATAACAAGGTTTCATGGAGAAATCCAAGATGGCTGCATGGTGGCCATATTGGATTTTCAAATCGGACCAAAAAAGGTATCTTGCACAACTAGACCCCGAGGGGAACCTGTGTATCGAATTTGAGAAAGATCCATGCAGTAGTTCCTGAGAAATCGCGATAACAGGGTTTCATGGAGAAATCCATGATGGCTGCCTGGTGGCCATATTGGATTTTCAAATCGGACCAGAAAAGGTATCCTGCACAACTAGACCCCGAGGGGAACCTGTGTACCGAATTTGAGAAAGATCCATGCAGTAGTTCCTGAGAAATCGCAGATAACAAGGTTTCGTGGGGAAATCCAAGATGGCTGCCTGGCGGCCATATTGGATTTTCGATTCGGACTGAAAAAGATATCTTGCACAACTAAATCCTAAGGGGAACCTGTGTACCAAATTTGAGAAAGATCCATGCAGTACTTCCTGAGAAATCACGATAAGGATTCATGGAGAAATCCAAGATGGCCGTCTTGTGGCCATATTGGATTTTGAAATCGGACCGAAAAAGGTATCTTGCACAACTAAACCCCAAGGCAACATGTGTACCAAATTTGAAAAAGATCCATGGAGTAGTTCCTGAGAAATCGCGATAACATGGTTTCATGGAGAAATCCAAGATGGCTGCCTGGTGGCCATATTGGATTTTCAAATCGGACCAGAAAAGGTATCTTGCACAACTAGACCCCAAGAGGAACCTGTGTACCAAATTTGAGAAAGGTCCATGCAGTAGTTCATGAGAAATCGCGATAGCAAGGTTTCATGGGGAAATCCAAGATGACCGTCTTGTGGCCATATTGGATTTTCGATTCGGTCCGAAAAAGTTATCTTGCACAACCAAACCCCAAGAGAACCTGTGTACCAAATTTGAGAAAGATCCATGCAGCACTTCCTGAGAAATGACGATAACAAAGTTTCATGAGGAAATCCAAGATGGCTGCCTGGTGGCCATTCTGGATTTTCGAATCGGACCAGAAAAGATATCTTGCACAACCAGATCGCAAGGGGAACCTGTGTACCAAATTTGGGAAAGATCCATGGAGTAGTTCCTGAGAAATCGCGATAACAAGGTTTCATGGGAAAATCCAAGATGGCTGCCTGGTGGCCATAAAGGATTTTTGAATCGGACCAGAAAAGGTATCTTGCATAACTAGACCCCAAGGGAAACCTGTGTACCAAATTTGAGAAAGATCCATGGAGTAGTTCCTGAGAAATCGCGATAACAAGGTTTCGTGGGGAAATCCAAGATGGCTGCCTGGCGGCCATATTGGTTTTTCGATTCGGACCGAAAAAGATATCTTGCACAACTAGATCCTAAGGGGAACCTGTGTATCAAATTTGAGAAAGATCCATGCAGTACTACCTGAGTAATGACGATAAAGTTTCATGAGGAAATCCAAGATGGCTGCCTGGTGGCCATATTGGATTTTCGAATCGGACCAGAAAAGGTATCTTGCACAACTAGACCCCAAGGGGAACCTGTGTACCAAATTTGAGAAAGATCCATGCAGTAGTTCCTGACAAATCGCGATAGCAAGGTTTCATTGAGAAATCCAAGATGGCTGCCTGGTGGCCATATTGGATTTTCATATTGGACCAGAAAAGGTATCTTGCACAACTAGACCCCGAGGGGAACCTGTGTACTAAATTTGAGAAAGATCCATGCAGTAGTTCCTGAGAAATCGCGATAACAAGGTTTCATGGAGAAATCCAAGATGGCTGCCTGGTGGCCATATTGGATTTTCAAATCGGACCAGAAAAGGTATCTTGCACAACTAGACCCCGAGGGGAACCTGTGTACCGAATTTGAGAAAGATCCATGCAGTAGTTCCTGAGAAATCGCGATAACAAGGTTTCATGGAGAAATCCAAGATGGCTGCCTGGTGGCCATATTGGATTTTGAAATCGGACCAGAAAAGGTATCTTGCACAACTAGATCCTGAGGGGAACCTGTGTACCGAACTTGAGAAAGATCCATGCAGTAGTTCCTGAGAAATCGCGATAACAAGGTTTCATGGAGAAATCCAAGATGGCTGCCTGGTGGCCATATTGGATTTTCAAATCGGACCAGAAAAGGTATCTTGCACAACTAGACCCCGAGGGGAACATGTGTACTGAATTTGAGAAAGATCCATGCAGTAGTTCCTGAGAAAAGGCGATAACAAGGTTTCATGGGGAAATCCAAGATGGCTGCCTGGTGGCCATATTGGATTTTCGAATCGGACCAGAAAAGGTTTCTTGCACAACTAGACCCCAAGGGGAACCTGTGTACCAAATTTGGAAAAGATCCATGCAGTAGTTCCTGAGAAATCGCAGATAACAAGGTTTCGTGGGGAAATCCAAGATGGCTGCCTGGCGGCCATATTGGATTTTCGATTCGGACTGAAAAAGATATCTTGCACAACACGATCCTAAGGGGAACCTGTGTACCAAATTTGAGAAAGATCCATGCAGTAGTTCCTGAGAAATCGCGATAACAAGGTTTCATGGGGAAATCCAAGATGGCTGCCTGGTGGCCATAATGGATTTTCGAATCGGACCAGAAAAGGTATCTTGCACAACTAGACCCCAAGGGGAACCTGTGTACCAAATTTGAGAAAGATCCATGAGTAGTTCCTGAGAAATCGCGATAACAAGGTTTCATGGGGAAATCCAAGATGGCTGCCTGGTGGCCATATTGGATTTTCGAATCGGACCAGAAAAGGTTTCTTGCACAACTAGACCCCAAGGGGAACCTGTGTACCAAATTTGGGAAAGATCCATGCAGTAGTTCCTGAGAAATCGCGATAACAAGGTTTCATGGGGAAATCCAAGATGGCTGCCTGGTGGCCATATTGGATTTTCGATTCGGACCGAAAAAGATATCTTGCACAACTAGATCCTAAGGGGAACCTGTGTATCAAATTTGAGAAAGATCCATGCAGTACTACCTGAGCAATGACGATAAAGTTTCATGAGGAAATCCAAGATGGCTGCCTGGTGGCCATATTGGATTTTCGAATCGGACCAGAAAAGGTATCTTGCACAACTAGACCCCAAGGGGAACCTGTGTACCAAATTTGAGAAAGATCCATGCAGTAGTTCCTGACAAATCGCGATAGCAAGGTTTCATGGAGAAATCCAAGATGGCTGCCTGGTGGCCATATTGGATTTTCATATCGGACCAGAAAAGGTATCTTGCACAACTAGACCCCGAGGGGAACCTGTGTACCAAATTTGAGAAAGGTCCATGCAGTAGTTCCTGAGAAATCGCAATAACAAGGTTTCATGGTGAAATCCAAGATGGCTGCCTGGTGGCCATATTGGATTTTCAAATCGGACCAGAAAAGGTATATGGCACAACTAGACCCCGAGGGCAACCTGTGTACCGAATTTGAGAAAGATCCATGCAGTAGTTCCTGAGAAATCGCGATAACAAGGTTTCATGGAGAAATCCAAGATGGCTGCCTGGTGGCCATATTGGATTTTCAAATCGGACCAGAAAAGGTATCTTGCACAACTAGACCCCGAGGGGAACCTGTGTACCGAACTTGAGAAAGATCCATGCAGTAGTTCCTGAGAAATCGCGATAACAAGGTTTCATGGAGAAATCCAAGATGGCTGCCTGGTGGCCATATTGGATTTTCAAATCGGACCAGAAAAGGTATCTTGCACAACTAGATCCCGAGGGGAACCTGTGTACTGAATTTGAGAAAGATCCATGCAGTAGTTCCTGAGAAATCGCGATAACAAGGTTTCATGGAGAAATCCAAGATGGCTGCCTGGTGGCCATATTGGATTTTCAAATCGAACCAGTAAAGGTATCTTGCACAACTGGACCTCAAGGGGAACCTGTGTACCAAATTTGAGAAAGATCCATGCAGTAGTTCCTGACAAATCGCGATAACAAGGTTTCATGGGGAAATCCAAGATGGCTGCCTGGTGGCCAAATGGAATTTTCAAATCGGACCAGAAAAGGTATCTTGCACAACTTGACCGCGAGGGGTACCTGTGTATCGAATTTGAGAAAGATCCATGCAGTAGTTCCTGAGAAATCGCGATAACAAAGTTTCATGGAGAAATCCAAGATGGCTGCCTGGTGGCCATATTGGATTTTCAAATCGGACCAGAAAAGGTATCTTGCACAACTAGACCCCGAGGGGAACCTGAGTACCAAATTTGAGAAAGATCCATGCAGTAGTTCCTGAGAAATCGCGATAACAAGGTTTCATGGAGAAATCCAAGATGGCTGCCTGGTGGCCATATTGGATTTTCAAATCGGACCAGAAAAGGCATATTGCACAACTAGACCCCGAGGGGAACCTGTGTACCGAATTTGAGAAAGATCCATGCAGTAGTTCGTGAGAAATCGCGATAACAAGGTTTCATGGAGAAATCCAAGATGGCTGCCTGGTGGCCATATTGGATTTTCAAATCGGACCAGAAAAGGTACTTGCACAACTAGACCCCGAGGGGAACCTGTGTACCGAATTTGAGAAAGATCCATGCAGTAGTTCCTGAGAAATCGCGATAACAAGGTTTCATGGAGAAATCCAAGATGGCTGCCTGGTGGCCATATTGGATTTTCAAATCGGACCAGAAAAGGTATCTTGCACAACTAGACCCCGAGGGGAACCTGTGTACCGAACTTGAGAAAGATCCATGCCGTAGTTCCTGAGAAATCGCGATAACAAGGTTTCATGGAGAAATCCAAGATGGCTGCCTGGTGGCCATATTGGATTTTCAAATCGGACCAGAAAAGGTATCTTGCACAACTAGACCACGAGGGGAACCTGTGTACTGAATTTGAGAAAGATCCATGCAGTAGTTCCTGAGAAAAGGCGATAACAAGGTTTCATGGGGAAATCCAAGATGGCTGCCTGGTGGCCATATTGGATTTTCGAATCGGACCAGAAAAGGTGTCTTGCACAACTAGACCCAAGGGGAACCTATGTACCAAATTTGAGAAAGATACATGCAGTAGTTCCTGAGAAATCGCAGATAACAAGGTTTCGCGGGGAAATCCAAGATGGCTGCCTGGCGGCCATATTGGATTTTCGATTCGGACTGAAAAAGATATCTTGCACAACACGATCCTAAGGGGAACCTGTGTGCCAAATTTGAGAAAGATCCATGCAGTACTTCCTGAGAAATCACGATAAGGTTTCATGGGGAAATCCAAGATGGCCGTCTTGTGGCCATATTGGATTTTCAAATCGGGCCGAAAAAGGTATCTTGCACAACTAAACCCCAAGGCAACATGTGTACCAAATTTGAAAAAGATCCATGGAGTAGTTCCTGAGAAATCGCGATAACAAGGTTTCATGGAGAAATCCAAGATGGCTGCATGGTGGCCATATTGGATTTTCAAATCGGACCAAAAAAGGTATCTTGCACAACTAGACCCCGAGGGGAACCTGTGTATCGAATTTGAGAAAGATCCATGCAGTAGTTCCTGAGAAATCGCGATAACAGGGTTTCATGGAGAAATCCATGATGGCTGCCTGGTGGCCATATTGGATTTTCAAATCGGACCAGAAAAGGTATCCTGCACAACTAGACCCCGAGGGGAACCTGTGTACCGAATTTGAGAAAGATCCATGCAGTAGTTCCTGAGAAATCGCAGATAACAAGGTTTCGTGGGGAAATCCAAGATGGCTGCCTGGCGGCCATATTGGATTTTCGATTCGGACTGAAAAAGATATCTTGCACAACTAAATCCTAAGGGGAACCTGTGTACCAAATTTGAGAAAGATCCATGCAGTACTTCCTGAGAAATCACGATAAGGATTCATGGAGAAATCCAAGATGGCCGTCTTGTGGCCATATTGGATTTTGAAATCGGACCGAAAAAGGTATCTTGCACAACTAAACCCCAAGGCAACATGTGTACCAAATTTGAAAAAGATCCATGGAGTAGTTCCTGAGAAATCGCGATAACATGGTTTCATGGAGAAATCCAAGATGGCTGCCTGGTGGCCATATTGGATTTTCAAATCGGACCAGAAAAGGTATCTTGCACAACTAGACCCCAAGAGGAACCTGTGTACCAAATTTGAGAAAGGTCCATGCAGTAGTTCATGAGAAATCGCGATAGCAAGGTTTCATGGGGAAATCCAAGATGACCGTCTTGTGGCCATATTGGATTTTCGATTCGGTCCGAAAAAGTTATCTTGCACAACCAAACCCCAAGAGAACCTGTGTACCAAATTTGAGAAAGATCCATGCAGCACTTCCTGAGAAATGACGATAACAAAGTTTCATGAGGAAATCCAAGATGGCTGCCTGGTGGCCATTCTGGATTTTCGAATCGGACCAGAAAAGATATCTTGCACAACCAGATCGCAAGGGGAACCTGTGTACCAAATTTGGGAAAGATCCATGGAGTAGTTCCTGAGAAATCGCGATAACAAGGTTTCATGGGAAAATCCAAGATGGCTGCCTGGTGGCCATAAAGGATTTTTGAATCGGACCAGAAAAGGTATCTTGCATAACTAGACCCCAAGGGAAACCTGTGTACCAAATTTGAGAAAGATCCATGGAGTAGTTCCTGAGAAATCGCGATAACAAGGTTTCGTGGGGAAATCCAAGATGGCTGCCTGGCGGCCATATTGGTTTTTCGATTCGGACCGAAAAAGATATCTTGCACAACTAGATCCTAAGGGGAACCTGTGTATCAAATTTGAGAAAGATCCATGCAGTACTACCTGAGTAATGACGATAAAGTTTCATGAGGAAATCCAAGATGGCTGCCTGGTGGCCATATTGGATTTTCGAATCGGACCAGAAAAGGTATCTTGCACAACTAGACCCCAAGGGGAACCTGTGTACCAAATTTGAGAAAGATCCATGCAGTAGTTCCTGACAAATCGCGATAGCAAGGTTTCATTGAGAAATCCAAGATGGCTGCCTGGTGGCCATATTGGATTTTCATATTGGACCAGAAAAGGTATCTTGCACAACTAGACCCCGAGGGGAACCTGTGTACTAAATTTGAGAAAGATCCATGCAGTAGTTCCTGAGAAATCGCGATAACAAGGTTTCATGGAGAAATCCAAGATGGCTGACTGGTGGCCATATTGGAGTTTCAAATCGGACCAGAAAAGGTATCTTGCACAACTAGACCCCGAGGGGAACCTGTGTACCGAATTTGAGAAAGATCCATGCAGTAGTTCCTGAGAAATCGCGATAACAAGGTTTCATGGAGAAATCCAAGATGGCTGCCTGGTGGCCATATTGGATTTTGAAATCGGACCAGAAAAGGTATCTTGCACAACTAGATCCTGAGGGGAACCTGTGTACCGAACTTGAGAAAGATCCATGCAGTAGTTCCTGAGAAATCGCGATAACAAGGTTTCATGGAGAAATCCAAGATGGCTGCCTGGTGGCCATATTGGATTTTCAAATCGGACCAGAAAAGGTATCTTGCACAACTAGACCCCGAGGGGAACCTGTGTACTGAATTTGAGAAAGATCCATGCAGTAGTTCCTGAGAAAAGGCGATAACAAGGTTTCATGGGGAAATCCAAGATGGCTGCCTGGTGGCCATATTGGATTTTCGAATCGGACCAGAAAAGGTTTCTTGCACAACTAGACCCCAAGGGGAACCTGTGTACCAAATTTGGAAAAGATCCATGCAGTAGTTCCTGAGAAATCGCAGTAACAAGGTTTCATGGGAAAATCCAAGATGGCTGCCTGGTGGCCATATTGGATTTTCGAATCGGACCAGAAAAGGTTTCTTGCACAACTAGACCCCAAGGGGAACCTGTGTACCAAATTTGAAAAAGATCCATGCAGTAGTTCCTGAGAAATCGCGGTAACAAGGTTTCATGGGGAAATCCAAGATGGTTGCCTGGTGGCCATATTGGATTTTCGAATCGGACCGGAAAAGGTTTCTTGCACAACTAGACCCCAAGGGGAACCTGGGTACCAAATTTGAAAAAGATCCATGCAGTAGTTCCTGAGAAATCGCGGTAACAAGGTTTCATGGGGAAATCCAAGATGGCTGCCTGGTGGCCATATTGGATTTTCGGATCGGACCAAAAAAGGTTTCTTGCACAACTAGACCCCAAGGGGAACCTGTGTACCAAATTTGGGAAAGATCCATGCAGTAGTTCCCGAGAAATCGCGATAACAAGGTTTCATGGGGAAATCCAAGATGGCTGCCTGGTGGCCATAATGGATTTTTGAATCGGACCGGAAAAGGTATCTTGCATAACTAGACCCCAAGGGAAACCTGTGTACCAAATTTGAGAAAGATCCATGGAGTAGTTCCTGAGAAATCGCGATAACAAGGTTTCGTGGGGAAATCCAAGATGGCTGCCTTGTGGTCATATTGGATTTTCGATTCGGACCGAAAAAGGTATCTTGCACAACTAGACCCTAAGGGGAACCTGTGTACCAAATTTGAAAAAGATCCATGCAATACTTCCTGAGAAACGACGATAACAAAGTTTCATGGGGAAATCCAAGACGGGCTGCCTGGTGGCCATATTGGATTTTCGAATCGGACCAGAAAAGGTATCTTGCACAACTAGACCCCAAGGGGAACCTGTGTACCAAATTTGAGAAAGATCCATGAAGTACTTCCTGAGAAATCACGATAACAAAGTTTCATGGTGAAATCCAAGATGGCTGCCTGGTGGCCATATTGGATTTTCGAATCGGACCAGAAAAGGTATCTTGCACAACTAGACCCCAAGGGGAACCAGTGTACCAAATTTGAGAAAGATCCATGCAGTAGTTCCTGAGAAATCATGATAACAAGGTTTCATGGGGAAATCCAAGATGGCCGCCTCGTGGCCATATTGGATTTTCGAATCGGACCAGAAAAGGTATCTTGCACAACTAGACCCCAAGGGGAACCTGTGTACCAAATTTGAGAAAGATCCATGCAGTAGCTCCTGAGAAATCGCGATAACAAGTTTTCATGGGGAAATCCAAGATGGCTGCCTGGTGGCCATATTGGATTTTCGAATCGGACCAGAAAAGGTATCTTGCACAACTAGACCCCAAGGGGAACCTGTGTACCAAATTTGAGAAAGATCCATGCAGTAGTTCCTGAGAAATCGCGATAACAAGGTTTCATGGAGAAATCCAAGATGGCTGCCTGGTGGCCATATTGGATTTTCAAATCGAACCAGTAAAGGTATCTTGCACAACTGGACCTCAAGGGGAACCTGTGTACCAAATTTGAGAAAGATCCATGCAGTAGTTCCTGAGAAATCGTGATAACAAGGTTTCATGGGGAAATCCAAGATGGCTGCCTGGTGGCCATATTGGATTTTCGAATCGGACCAGAAAAAGGTATCTTGCACAACTAGACCCCAAGGGGAACCTGTGTACCACATTTGAGAAAGATCCATGCAGTAGTTCCTGAGAAATCGCGATAACAAGGTTTCATGGGGAAATCCAAGATGGCTGCCTGGTGGCCATATTGGATTATCGGATCGGACCAAAAGAGGTATCTTGCACAACTACACCCCAAGGGGAACCTGAGTACCAAATTTGAGAAAGATCCATGCAGTAGTTCCTGAGAAATCGCGATACCAAGGTTTCATGGAGAAATCCAAGATGGCTGCCTGGTGGCCATATTGGATTTTCAAATCGGACCAGAAAAGGTATCTTGCACAACTAGACCCCGAGGGGAACCTGTGTACCGAATTTGAGAAAGATCCATGCAGTAGTTCGTGAGAAATCGCGATAACAAGGTTTCATGGAGAAATCCAAGATGGCTGCCTGGTGGCCATATTGGATTTTCAAATCGGACCAGAAAAGGTACTTGCACAACTAGACCCCGAGGGGAACCTTTGTACCGAATTTGAGAAAGATCCATGCAGTAGTTCCTGAGAAATCGCGATAACAAGGTTTCATGGAGAAATCCAAGATGGCTGCCTGGTGGCCATATTGGATT
Organism: Hanleya hanleyi; assembly: GCA_036873755.1. Lineage (NCBI taxonomy): Eukaryota > Metazoa > Mollusca > Polyplacophora > Lepidopleurida > Hanleyidae > Hanleya > Hanleya hanleyi. The sequence continues at coordinate 34,536 of JAVTVY010019904.1, read as the reverse complement.
TTCAAATCGGACCAGAAAAGGTATCTTGCACAACTAGACCCCGAGGGGAACCTGTGTACCGAACTTGAGAAAGATCCATGCCGTAGTTCCTGAGAAATCGCGATAACAAGGTTTCATGGAGAAATCCAAGATGGCTGCCTGGTGGCCATATTGGATTTTCAAATCGGACCAGAAAAGGTATCTTGCACAACTAGACCACGAGGGGAACCTGTGTACTGAATTTGAGAAAGATCCATGCAGTAGTTCCTGAGAAAAGGCGATAACAAGGTTTCATGGGGAAATCCAAGATGGCTGCCTGGTGGCCATATTGGATTTTCGAATCGGACCAGAAAAGGTGTCTTGCACAACTAGACCCAAGGGGAACCTATGTACCAAATTTGAGAAAGATACATGCAGTAGTTCCTGAGAAATCGCAGATAACAAGGTTTCGCGGGGAAATCCAAGATGGCTGCCTGGCGGCCATATTGGATTTTCGATTCGGACTGAAAAAGATATCTTGCACAACACGATCCTAAGGGGAACCTGTGTGCCAAATTTGAGAAAGATCCATGCAGTACTTCCTGAGAAATCACGATAAGGTTTCATGGGGAAATCCAAGATGGCCGTCTTGTGGCCATATTGGATTTTCAAATCGGGCCGAAAAAGGTATCTTGCACAACTAAACCCCAAGGCAACATGTGTACCAAATTTGAAAAAGATCCATGGAGTAGTTCCTGAGAAATCGCGATAACAAGGTTTCATGGAGAAATCCAAGATGGCTGCATGGTGGCCATATTGGATTTTCAAATCGGACCAAAAAAGGTATCTTGCACAACTAGACCCCGAGGGGAACCTGTGTATCGAATTTGAGAAAGATCCATGCAGTAGTTCCTGAGAAATCGCGATAACAGGGTTTCATGGAGAAATCCATGATGGCTGCCTGGTGGCCATATTGGATTTTCAAATCGGACCAGAAAAGGTATCCTGCACAACTAGACCCCGAGGGGAACCTGTGTACCGAATTTGAGAAAGATCCATGCAGTAGTTCCTGAGAAATCGCAGATAACAAGGTTTCGTGGGGAAATCCAAGATGGCTGCCTGGCGGCCATATTGGATTTTCGATTCGGACTGAAAAAGATATCTTGCACAACTAAATCCTAAGGGGAACCTGTGTACCAAATTTGAGAAAGATCCATGCAGCACTTCCTGAGAAATGACGATAACAAAGTTTCATGAGGAAATCCAAGATGGCTGCCTGGTGGCCGGTCTGGATTTTCGAATCGGACCAGAAAAGATATCTTGCACAACCAGATCGCAAGGGGAACCTGTGTACCAAATTTGGGAAAGATCCATGGAGTAGTTCCTGAGAAATCGCGATAACAAGGTTTCATGGGGAAATCCAAGATGGCTGCCTGGTGGCCATAATGGATTTTTGAATCGGACCGGAAAAGGTATCTTGCATAACTAGACCCCAAGGGAAACCTGTGTACCAAATTTGAGAAAGATCCATGGAGTAGTTCCTGAGAAATCGCGATAACAAGGTTTCGTGGGGAAATCCAAGATGGCTGCCTGGCGGCCATATTGGTTTTTCGATTCGGACCGAAAAAGATATCTTGCACAACTAGATCCTAAGGGGAACCTGTGTATCAAATTTGAGAAAGATCCATGCAGTACTACCTGAGTAATGACGATAAAGTTTCATGAGGAAATCCAAGATGGCTGCCTGGTGGCCATATTGGATTTTCGAATCGGACCAGAAAAGGTATCTTGCACAACTAGACCCCAAGGGGAACCTGTGTACCAAATTTGAGAAAGATCCATGCAGTAGTTCCTGACAAATCGCGATAGCAAGGTTTCATTGAGAAATCCAAGATGGCTGCCTGGTGGCCATATTGGATTTTCATATTGGACCAGAAAAGGTATCTTGCACAACTAGACCCCGAGGGGAACCTGTGTACTAAATTTGAGAAAGATCCATGCAGTAGTTCCTGAGAAATCGCGATAACAAGGTTTCATGGAGAAATCCAAGATGGCTGACTGGTGGCCATATTGGAGTTTCAAATCGGACCAGAAAAGGTATCTTGCACAACTAGACCCCGAGGGGAACCTGTGTACCGAATTTGAGAAAGATCCATGCAGTAGTTCCTGAGAAATCGCGATAACAAGGTTTCATGGAGAAATCCAAGATGGCTGCCTGGTGGCCATATTGGATTTTCAAATCGGACCAGAAAAGGTATCTTGCACAACTAGATCCTGAGGGGAACCTGTGTACCGAACTTGAGAAAGATCCATGCAGTAGTTCCTGAGAAATCGCGATAACAAGGTTTCATGGAGAAATCCAAGATGGCTGCCTGGTGGCCATATTGGATTTTCAAATCGGACCAGAAAAGGTATCTTGCACAACTAGACCCCGAGGGGAACCTGTGTACTGAATTTGAGAAAGATCCATGCAGTAGTTCCTGAGAAAAGGCGATAACAAGGTTTCATGGGGAAATCCAAGATGGCTGCCTGGTGGCCATATTGGATTTTCGAATCGGACCAGAAAAGGTGTCTTGCACAACTAGACCCCAAGGGGAACCTATGTACCAAATTTGAGAAAGATACATGCAGTAGTTCCTGAGAAATCGCAGATAACAAGGTTTCGTGGGAAAATCCAAGATGGCTGCCTGGCGGCCATATTGGATTTTCGATTTGGACTGAAAAAGATATCTTGCACAACTAAATCCTAAGGGGAACCTGTGTACCAAATTTGAGAAAGATCCATGCAGTACTTCCTGAGAAATCACGATAAGGTTTCATGGGGAAATCCAAGATGGCCGTCTTGTGGCCATATTGGATTTTGAAATCGGACCGAAAAAGGTATCTTGCACAACTAAACCCCAAGGGAACATGTGTACCAAATTTGAAAAAGACCCATGGAGTAGTTCCTGAGAAATCGCGATAACACGGTTTCATGGAGAAATCCAAGATGGCTGCCTGGTGGCCATATTGGATTTTCAAATCGGACCAGAAAAGGTATCTTGCACAACTAGACCCCAAGAGGAACCTGTGTACCAAATTTGAGAAAGGTCCATGCATTAGTTCCTGAGAAATCGCGATAGCAAGGTTTCATGGGGAAATCCAAGATGACCGTCTTGTGGCCATATTGGATTTTCGATTCGGTTCGAAAAAGTTATCTTGCACAAACAAACCGCAAGGGAACCTGTGTACCAAATTGGAGAAAGATCCATGCAGCACTTCCTGAGAAATGACGATAACAAAGTTTCATGAGGAAATCCAAGATGGCTGCCTGGTGGCCATACTGGATTTTCGAATCGGACCAGAAAAGATATCTTGCACAACCAGATCGCAAGGGGAACCTGTGTATCAAATTTGGGAAAGATCCATGGAGTAGTTCCTGAGAAATCGCGATAACAAGGTTTCATGGGGAAATCCAAGATGGCTGCCTGGTGGCCATAATGGATTTTTGAATCGGACCGGAAAAGGTATCTTGCATAACTAGACCCCAAGGGAAACCTGTGTACCAAATTTGAGAAAGATCCATGGAGTAGTTCCTGAGAAATCGCGATAACAAGGTTTCGTGGGGAAATCCAAGATGGCTGCCTGGCGGCCATATTGGATTTTCGATTCGGACCGAAAAAGATATCTTGCACAACTAGATCCTAAGGGGAACCTGTGTATCAAATTTGAGAAAGATCCATGCAGTACTACCTGAGCAATGACGATAAAGTTTCATGAGGAAATCCAAGATGGCTGCCTGGTGGCCATATTGGATTTTCGAATCGGACCAGAAAAGGTATCTTGCACAACTAGACCCCAAGGGGAACCTGTGTACCAAATTTGAGAAAGATCCATGCAGTAGTTCCTGACAAATCGCGATAGCAAGGTTTCATGGAGAAATCCAAGATGGCTGCCTGGTGGCCATATTGGATTTTCATATCGGACCAGAAAAGGTATCTTGCACAACTAGACCCCGAGGGGAACCTGTGTACCAAATTTGAGAAAGGTCCATGCAGTAGTTCCTGAGAAATCGCGATAACAAGGTTTCATGGTGAAATCCAAGATGGCTGCCTGGTGGCCATATTGGATTTTCAAATCGGACCAGAAAAGGTATCTTGGACAACTAGACCCCGAGGGCAACCTGTGTACCGAATTTGAGAAAGATCCATGCAGCAGTTCCTGAGAAATCGCGATAACAAGGTTTCATGGAGAAATCCAAGATGGCTGCCTGGTGGCCATATTGGATTTTCAAATCGGACCAGAAAAGGTATCTTGCACAACTAGACCCCGAGGGGAACCTGTGTACCGAACTTGAGAAAGATCCATGCAGTAGTTCCTGAGAAATCGCGATAACAAGGTTTCATGGAGAAATCCAAGATGGCTGCCTGGTGGCCATATTGGATTTTCAAATCGGACCAGAAAAGGTATCTTGCACAACTAGATCCCGAGGGGAACCTGTGTACTGAATTTGAGAAAGATCCATGCAGTAGTTCCTGAGAAATCGCGATAACAAGGTTTCATGGAGAAATCCAAGATGGCTGCCTGGTGGCCATATTGGATTTTCAAATCGAACCAGTAAAGGTATCTTGCACAACTGGACCTCAAGGGGAACCTGTGTACCAAATTTGAGAAAGATCCATGCAGTAGTTCCTGACAAATCGCGATAACAAGGTTTCATGGGAAATCCAAGATGGCTGCCTGGTGGCCAAATGGAATTTTCAAATCGGACCAGAAAAGGTATCTTGCACAACTTGACCCCGAGGGGTACCTGTGTATCGAATTTGAGAAAGATCCATGCAGTAGTTCCTGAGAAATCGCGATAACAAAGTTTCATGGAGAAATCCAAGATGGCTGCCTGGTGGCCATATTGGATTTTCAAATCGGACCAGAAAAGGTATCTTGCACAACTAGACCCCGAGGGGAACCTGAGTACCAAATTTGAGAAAGATCCATGCAGTAGTTCCTGAGAAATCGCGATAACAAGGTTTCATGGAGAAATCCAAGATGGCTGCCTGGTGGCCATATTGGATTTTCAAATCGGACCAGAAAAGGAATCTTGCACAACTAGACCCCGAGGGGAACCTGTGTACCGAATTTGAGAAAGATCCATGCAGTAGTTCGTGAGAAATCGCGATAACAAGGTTTCATGGAGAAATCCAAGATGGCTGCCTGGTGGCCATATTGGATTTTCAAATCGGACCAGAAAAGGTACTTGCACAACTAGACCCCGAGGGGAACCTGTGTACCGAATTTGAGAAAGATCCATGCAGTAGTTCCTGAGAAATCGCGATAACAAGGTTTCTTGGAGAAATCCAAGATGGCTGCCTGGTGGCCATATTGGATTTTCAAATCGGACCAGAAAAGGTATCTTGCACAACTAGACCCCGAGGGGAACCTGTGTACCGAACTTGAGAAAGATCCATGCAGTAGTTCCTGAGAAATCGCGATAACAAGGTTTCATGGAGAAATCCAAGATGGCTGCCTGGTGGCCATATTGGATTTTCAAATCGGACCAGAAAAGGTATCTTGCACAACTAGACCCCGAGGGGAACCTGTGTACTAAATTTGAGAAAGATCCATGCAGTAGTTCCCGAGAAAAGGCGATAACAAGGTTTCATGGGGAAATCCAAGATGGCTGCCTGGTGGCCATATTCGATTTTCGAATCGGACCAGAAAAGGTGTCTTGCACAACTAGACCCAAGGGGAACCTATGTACCAAATTTGAGAAAGATACATGCAGTAGTTCCTGAGGAATCGCAGATAACAAGGTTTCGTGGGGAAATCCAAGATGGCTGCCTGGCGGCCATATTGGATTTTCGATTCGGACTGAAAAAGATATCTTGCACAACACGATCCTAAGGGGAACCTGTGTACCAAATTTGAGAAAGATCCATGCAGTACTTCCTGAGAAATCACGATAAGGTTTCATGGGGAAATCCAAGATGGCCGTCTTGTGGCCATATTGGATTTTCAAATCGGGCCGAAAAAGGTATCTTGCACAACTAAACCCCAAGGGAACATGTGTACCAAATTTGAAAAAGATCGATGGAGTAGTTCCTGAGAAATCGCGATAACACGGTTTCATGGAGAAATCCAAGATGGCTGCCTGGTGGCCATATTGGATTTTCAAATCGGACCAGAAAAGGTATCTTGCACAACTAGACCCCAAGAGGAACCTGTGTACCAAATTTGAGAAAGGTCCATGCAGTAGTTCCTGAGAAATAGCGATAGCAAGGTTTCATGGGGAAATCCAAGATGACCGTCTTGTGGCCATATTGGATTTTCGATTCGGTCCGAAAAAGTTATCTTGCACAACCAAACCCCAAGGGAACCTGTGTACCAAATTTGAGAAAGATCCATGCAGCACTTCCTGAGAAATGACGATAACAAAGTTTCATGAGGAAATCCAAGATGGCTGCCTGGCGGCCATACTGGATTTTCGAATCGGACCAGAAAAGATATCTTGCACAACTAGATCGCAAGGGGAGCCTGTGTACCAAATTTGGGAAAGATCCATGGAGTAGTTCCTGAGAAATCGCGATAACAAGGTTTCATGGGGAAATCCAAGATGGCTGCCTGGTGGCCATAATGGATTTTTGAATCGGACCAGAAAAGGTATCTTGCATAACTAGACCCCAAGGGAAACCTTTGTACCAAATTTGAGAAAGATACATGCAGTAGTTCCTGAGAAATCGCAGATAACAAGGTTTCGTGGGGAAATCCAAGATGGCTGCCTGGCGGCCATATTGGATTTTCGATTCGGACTGAAAAAGATATCTTGCACAACACGATCCTAAGGGGAACCTGTGTACCAAATTTGAGAAAGATCCATGCAGCACTTCCTGAGAAATCACGATAAGGTTTCATGGGGAAATCCAAGATGGCCGTCTTGTGGCCATATTGGATTTTCAAATCGGGCCGAAAAAGGTATCTTGCACAACTAAACCCCAAGGGAACATGTGTACCAAATTTGAAAAAGATCGATGGAGTAGTTCCTGAGAAATCGCGATAACACGGTTTCATGGAGAAATCCAAGATGGCTGCCTGGTGGCCATATTGGATTTTCAAATCGGACCAGAAAAGGTATCTTGCACAACTAGACCCCAAGAGGAACCTGTGTACCAAATTTGAGAAAGATCCATGGAGTAGTTCCTGAGAAATCGCGATAACAAGGTTTCGTAGGGAAATCCAAGATGGCTGCCTGGCGGCCATATTGGATTTTCGATTCGGACCGAAAAAGATATCTTGCACAACTAGATCCTAAGGGGAACCTGTGTATCAAATTTGAGAAAGATCCATGCAGTACTACCTGAGTAATGACGATAAAGTTTCATGAGGAAATCCAAGATGGCTGCCTGGTGGCCATATTGGATTTTCGAATCGGACCAGAAAAGGTATCTTGCACAACTAGACCCCAAGGGGAACCTGTGTACCAAATTTGAGAAAGATCCATGCAGGTTCCTGACAAATCGCGATAGCAAGGTTTCATGGAGAAATCCAAGATGGCTGCCTGGTGGCCATATTGGATTTTCATATCGGACCAGAAAAGGTATCTTGCACAACTAGACCCCGAGGGGAACCTGTGTACCAAATTTGAGAAAGATCCATGCAGTAGTTCCTGAGAAATCGCGATAACAAGGTTTCATGGGGAAATCCAAGATGGCTGCCTGGTGGCCATATTGGATTTTCGAATCGAACCAGAAAAGGTATCTTACAAATAGACCCCAAGGGGAACCCAATGCAATATGGCTGCCTGCCCGTGGCCATATTGGATTTTCAAATCGGACCAGAAAAGGTATCTTGCACAACTAGACCCCGAGGGGAACCTGTGTACCGAACTTGAGAAAGATCCATGCAGTAGTTCCTGAGAAATCGCGATAACAAGAGTTTCATGGGAAATCCAAGATGGCTGCCTGGTGGCCATATTGGATTTTCAAATCGGACCAGAAAAGGTATCTTGCACAACTAGACCCCGAGGGGAACCTGTGTACTGAATTTGAGAAAGAACCATGCAGTAGTTCCTGAGAAATAGCGATAACAAGGTTTCATGGAGAAATCCAAGATGGCTGCCTGGTGGCCATATTGGATTTTCAAATCGATCCAGTAAAGGTATTTTGCACAACTGGACCTCAAGGGGAACCTGTGTACCAAATTTGAGAAAGATCCATGCAGTAGTTACCGACAAATCGCGATAACAAGGTTTCATGGGGAAATCTAAGATGGCTGCCTGGTGGCCAAATGGAATTTTCAAATCGGACCAGGAAAGGTATCTTGCACAACTAGACCCCGAGGGGTACCTGTGTATCGAATTTGAGAAAGATCCATACAGTAGTTCCTGATAAATCGCGATAACAAAGTTTCATGGAGAAATCCAAGATGGCTGCCTGGTGGCCATATTGGATTTTCGAATCGAACCAGAAAAGGTATCTTGCACAACTAGACCCCGAGGGGAACCTGTGTACCGAACTTGAGAAAGATCCATGCAGTAGTTCCTGAGAAATCGCGATAACAAGGTTTCATGGAGAAATCCAAGATGGCTGCCTGGTGGCCATATTGGATTTTCAAATCGGACCAGAAAAGGTATCTTGCACAACTAGACCCCGAGGGGAACCCGTGTACTGAATTTGAGAAAGATCCATGCAGTAGTTCCTGAGAAATCGCGATAACAAGGTTTCATGGAGAAATCCAAGATGGCTGCCTGGTGGCCATATTGGATTTTCAAATCGGACCAGAAAAGGAATCTTGCACAACTAGACTCCGAGGGGAACCTGTGTACCGAATTTGAGAAAGATCCATGCAGTAGTTCGTGAGAAATCGCGATAACAAGGTTTCATGGAGAAATCCAAGATGGCTGCCTGGTGGCCATATTGGATTTTCAAATCGGACCAGAAAAGGTACTTGCACAACTAGACCCCGAGGGGAACCTGTGTACCGAATTTGAGAAAGATCCATGCAGTAGTTCCTGAGAAATCGCGATAACAAGGTTTCATGGAGAAATCCAAGATGGCTGCCTGGTGGCCATATTGGATTTTCAAATCGGACCAGAAAAGGTATCTTGCACAACTAGATCCTGAGGGGAACCTGTGTACCGAACTTGAGAAAGATCCATGCAGTAGTTCCTGAGAAATCGCGATAACAAGGTTTCATGGAGAAATCCAAGATGGCTGCCTGGTGGCCATATTGGATTTTCAAATCGGACCAGAAAAGGTATCTTGCACAACTAGACCCCGAGGGGAACCTGTGTACTAAATTTGAGAAAGATCCATGCAGTAGTTCCTGAGAAAAGGCGATAACAAGGTTTCATGGGGAAATCCAACATGGCTGCCTGGTGGCCATATTCGATTTTGGAATCGGACCAGAAAAGGTGTCTTGCACAACTAGACCCAAGGGGAACCTATGTACCAAATTTGAGAAAGATACATGCAGTAGTTCCTGAGAAATCGCAGATAACAAGGTTTCGTGGGGAAATCCAAGATGGCTGCCTGGCGGCCATATTGGATTTTCGATTCGGACTGAAAAAGATATCTTGCACAACACGATCCTAAGGGGAACCTGTGTACCAAATTTGAGAAAGATCCATGCAGTACTTCCTGAGAAATCACGATAAGGTTTCATGGGGAAATCCAAGATGGCCGTCTTGTGGCCATATTGGATTTTCAAATCGGGCCGAAAAAGGTATCTTGCACAACTAAACCCCAAGGGAACATGTGTACCAAATTTGAAAAAGATCGATGGAGTAGTTCCTGAGAAAATCGCGATAACACGGTTTCATGGAGAAATCCAAGATGGCTGCCTGGTGGCCATATTGGATTTTCAAATCGGACCAGAAAAGGTATCTTGCACAACTAGACCCCAAGAGGAACCTGTGTACCAAATTTGAGAAAGGTCCATGCAGTAGTTCCTGAGAAATCGCGATAGCAAGGTTTCATGGGGAAATCCAAGATGACCGTCTTGTGGCCATATTGGATTTTCGATTCGGTCCGAAAAAGTTATCTTGCACAACCAAACCCCAAGGGAACCTGTGTACCAAATTTGAGAAAGATCCATGCAGCACTTCCTGAGAAATGACGATAACAAAGTTTCATGAGGAAATCCAAGATGGCTGCCTGGTGGCCATACTGGATTTTCGAATCGGACCAGAAAAGATATCTTGCACAACTAGATCGCAAGGGGAGCCTGTGTACCAAATTTGGGAAAGATCCATGGAGTAGTTCCTGAGAAATCGCGATAACAAGGTTTCATGGGGAAATCCAAGATGGCTGCCTGGTGGCCATAATGGATTTTTGAATCGGACCAGAAAAGGTATCTTGCATAACTAGACCCCAAGGGAAACCTGTGTACCAAATTTGAGAAAGATCCATGCAGTAGTTCCTGAGAAATCGCGATAACAAGGTTTCGTGGGGAAATCCAAGATGGCTGCCTGGCGGCCATATTGGATTTTCGATTCGGACCGAAAAAGATATCTTGCACAACTAGATCCTAAGGGGAACCTGTGTATCAAATTTGAGAAAGATCCATGCAGTACTACCTGAGTAATGACGATAAAGTTTCATGAGGAAATCCAAGATGGCTGCCTGGTGGCCATATTGGATTTTCGAATCGGACCAGAAAAGGTATCTTGCACAACTAGACCCCAAGGGGAACCTGTGTACCAAATTTGAGAAAGATCCATGCAGTAGTTCCTGACAAATCGCGATAGCAAGGTTTCATGGAGAAATCCAAGATGGCTGCCTGGTGGCCATATTGGATTTTCATATCGGACCAGAAAAGGTATCTTGCACAACTAAACCCCGAGGGGAACCTGTGTACCAAATTTGAGAAAGGTCCATGCAGTAGTTCCTGAGAAATCGCGATAACAAGGTTTCATGGTGAAATCCAAGATGGCTGCCTGGTGGCCATATTGGATTTTCAAATCGGACCAGAAAAGGTATCTTGCACAACTAGACCCCGAGGGGAACCTGTGTACCGGGAGAAAGATCCATGCAGTAGTTCCTGAGAAATCGCGATAACAAGGTTTCATGGAGAAATCCAAGATGGCTGCCTGGTGGCCATATTGGATTTTCAAATCGGACCAGAAAAGGTATCTTGCACAACTAGACCCCGAGGGGAACCTGTGTACCGAACTTGAGAAAGATCCATGCAGTAGTTCCTGAGAAATCGCGATAACAAGGTTTCATGGAGAAATCCAAGATGGCTGCCTGGTGGCCATATTGGATTTTCAAATCGGACCAGAAAAGGTATCTTGCACAACTAGACCCCGAGGGGAACCTGTGTACTGAATTTGAGAAAGAACCATGCAGTAGTTCCTGAGAAATAGCGATAACAAGGTTTCATGGAGAAATCCAAGATGGCTGCCTGGTGGCCATATTGGATTTTCAAATCGATCCAGTAAAGGTATTTTGCACAACTGGACCTCAAGGGGAACATGTGTACCAAATTTGAGAAAGATCCATGCAGTAGTTCCCGACAAATCGCGATAACAAGGTTTCATGGGGAAATCCAAGATGGCTGCCTGGTGGCCAAATGGAATTTTCAAATCGGACCAGAAAAGGTATCTTGCACAACTAGACCCCGAGGGGTACCTGTGTATCGAATTTGAGAAAGATCCATACAGTAGTTCCTGATAAATCGCGATAACAAAGTTTCATGGAGAAATCCAAGATGGCTGCCTGGTGGCCATATTGGATTTTCGAATCGAACCAGAAAAGGTATCTTGCACAACTAGACCCCGAGGGGAACCTGTGTACCGAACTTGAGAAAGATCCATGCAGTAGTTCCTGAGAAATCGCGATAACAAGGTTTCATGGAGAAATCCAAGATGGCTGCCTGGTGGCCATATTGGATTTTCAAATCGGACCAGAAAAGGTATCTTGCACAACTAGACCCCGAGGGGAACCCGTGTACTGAATTTGAGAAAGATCCATGCAGTAGTTCCTGAGAAATCGCGATAACAAGGTTTCATGGAGAAATCCAAGATGGCTGCCTGGTGGCCATATTGGATTTTCAAATCGAACCAGAAAAGGTATCTTGCACAACTGGACCTCAAAAGGTATCTTGCACACAGGGAACCTGTGTACCAAATTTGAGAAAGATCCATGCAGTAGTTCCTGAGAAATCGCGATAACAAGGTTTCATGGAGAAATCCAAGATGGCTGCCTGGTGGCCATATTGGATTTTCAAATCGAACCAGAAAAGGTATCTTGCACAACTGGACCTCAAAAGGTATCTTGCACACAGGGAACCTGTGTACCAAATTTGAGAAAGATCCATGCAGTAGTTCCTGAGAAATCGCGATAACAAGGTTTCATGGGGAAATCCAAGATGGCTGCCTGGTGGCCAAATGGAATTTTCAAATCGGACCAGAAAAGGTATCTTGCACAACTAGACCCCGAGGGATACCTGTGTATCGAATTTGAGAAAGATCCATGCAGTAGTTCCTGAGAAATCGCGATAACAGAGTTTCATGGAGAAATCCAAGATGGCTGCCTGGTGGCCATATTGGATTTTCAAATCGGACCAGAAAAGGTATCTTGCCCAACTAGACCCCGAGGGGAACCTGAGTACCAAATTTGAGAAAGATCCATGCAGTAGTTCCTGAGAAATCGCGATACCAAGGTTTCATGGAGAAATCCAAGATGGCTGCCTGGTGGCCATATTGGATTTTCAAATCGGACCAGAAAAGGTATCTTGCACAACTAGACCCCGAGGGGAACCTGTGTACCGAATTTGAGAAAGATCCATGCAGTAGTTCCTGAGAAATCGGGATAACAAGGTTTCATGGAGAAATCCAAGATGGCTGCCTGGTGGCCATATTGGATTTTCAAATCGGACCAGAAAAGGTATCTTGCACAACTAGACCCCGAGGGGAACCTGTGTACTGAATTTGAGAAAGATCCATGCAGTAGTTCCTGAGAAATCGCGATAACAAGGTTTCATGGAGAAATCCAAGATGGCTGGCTGGTGGCCATATTGGATTTTCAAATCGAACCAGTAAAGGTATCTTGCACAACTGGACCTCAAGGGGAACCTGTGTACCAAATTTGAGAAAGATCCATGCAGTAGTTCCTGAGAAATCGCGATAACAAGGTTTCATGGGGAAATCCAAGATGGCTGCCTGGTGGCCAAATGGAATTTTCAAATCGGACCAGAAAAGGTATCTTGCACAACTAGACCCCGAGGGGTACTTGTGTATCGAATTTGAGAAAGATCCATGCAGTAGTTCCTGAGAAATCGCGATAACAGAGTTTCATGGAGAAATCCAAGATGGCTGCCTGGTGGCCATATTGGATTTTCAAATCGGACCAGAAAAGGTATCTTGCACAACTAGACCCCGAGGGGAACCTGAGTACCAAATTTGAGAAAGATCCATGCAGTAGTTCCTGAGAAATCGCGATAACAAGGTTTCATGGAGAAATCCAAGATGGCTGCCTGGTGGCCATATTGGATTTTCAAATCGCACCAGAAAAGGTATCTTGCACAACTAGACCCCGAGGGGAACCTGTGTACCGAATTTGAGAAAGATCCATGCAGTAGTTCGTGAGAAATCGCCATAACAAGGTTTCATGGAGAAATCCAAGATGGCTGCCTGGTGGCCATATTGGTTTTCAAATCGGACCAGAAAAGGTATCTTGCACAACTAGACCCCGAGGGGAACCTGTGTACCGAATTTGAGAAAGATCCATGCAGTAGTTCCTGAAAAATCGCGATAACAAGGTTTCATGGAGAAATCCAAGATGGCTGCCTGGTGGCCATATTGGATTTTCGAATCGAACCAGAAAAGGTATCTTGCACAACTAGACAGCGAGGGGAACCTGTGTACCAAATTTGAGAAAGATCCATGCAGTAGTTCCTGAGAAATCGCGATAACAAGGTTTCATGGAGAAATCCAAGATGGCTGCCTGGTGGCCATATTGGATTTTCAAATCGAACCAGTAAAGGTATCTTGCACAACTGGACCTCAAGGGGAACCTGTGTACCAAATTTGAGAAAGATCCATGCAGTAGTTCCTGACAAATCGCGATAACAAGGTTTCATGGGGAAATCCAAGATGGCTGCCTGTCGGCCATATCAGATTTTCGAATCGGACCAGAAAAGGTATCTTGCACAACTAGACCCCAAGGGATCCTGTCTACCAAATTTGAAAAAGATCCATGCAGTAGTTCCTGAGAAATCGCAATAAGGTTTCATGGGGAAATCCAAGATGGCCGTCTTGTGGCCATATTGGATTTTCGATTCGGAACGAAAAAGGTATCTGGCACAACCAAACCCTAAGGGGAAGCTGTGTACCAAATTTGAGAAAGATCCATGGAGTACTTCTTGAGAAATGACGATAACAAAGTTTCATGAGGAAATCCAAGATGGCTGCATGGTGGCCATATTGGATTTTCGAATCGGACCAGAAAAGATATCTTGCACAACGAGACCGCAAGGGGAACCTGTGTACCAAATTTGAGAAACATCCATGGAGTATTTCCTGAGAAATGACGATAATGTTTCATGGTGTAATCCAAGATGGCTGCCTGGTGGCCATATTGGATTTTCAAATCGGACCAGAAAAGGTATCTTGCACAACTAGACCCCGAGGGGAACCTGAGTATCAAATTTGAGAAAGATTCATGCAGTAGTTCCTGAGAAATCGCGATAACAAGGTTTCATGGAGAAATCCAAGATGGCTGCCTGGTGGCCATATTGGATTTTCAAATCGGACCAGAAAAGGTAACTTGCACAACTAGACCCCGAGGGGAACCTGTGTACCGAATTTGAGAAAGATCCATGCAGTAGTTCGTGAGAAATCGCGATAACAAGGTTTCATGGATAAATCCAAGATGGCTGGCTGGTGGCCATATTGGTTTTCAAATCGGACCAGAAAAGGTATCTTGCACAACTAGACCCCGAGGGGAACCTGTGTACCGAATTTGAGAAAGATCCATGCAGTAGTTCCTGAGAAATCGCGATAACAAGGTTTCATGGAGAAATCCAAGATGGCTGCCTGGTGGCCATATTGGATTTTGAAATCGGACCAGAAAAGGTATCTTGCACAACTAGACCCCGAGGGGAACCCGTGTACTGAATTTGAGAAAGATCCATGCAGTAGTTCCTGAGAAATCGCGATAACAAGGTTTCATGGAGAAATCCAAGATGGCTGCCTGGTGGCCATATTGGATTTTCAAATCGAACCAGAAAAGGTATCTTGCACAACTGGACCTCAAAAGGTATCTTGCACACAGGGAACCTGTGTACCAAATTTGAGAAAGATCCATGCAGTAGTTCCTGAGAAATCGCGATAACAAGGTTTCATGGAGAAATCCAAGATGGCTGCCTGGTGGCCATATTGGATTTTCAAATCGAACCAGAAAAGGTATCTTGCACAACTGGACCTCAAAAGGTATCTTGCACACAGGGAACCTGTGTACCAAATTTGAGAAAGATCCATGCAGTAGTTCCTGAGAAATCATGATAACAAGGTTTCATGGGGGAAATCCAAGATGGCTGCCTGGTGGCCAAATGGAATTTTCAAATCGGACCAGAAAAGGTATCTTGCACAACTAGACCCTGAGGGATACCTGTGTATCGAATTTTGAGAAAGATCCATGCAGTAGTTCCTGAGAATAAGTGATAACAGAGTTTCATGGAGAAATCCAAGATGGCTGCCTGGTGGCCATATTGGGATTTTCTCAAATCGGACCAGAAAAAGGAGCCTTGCTCCAACTAGACCCCGAGGGGAACCGAGCTCAAATTTGAGAAAGATCTGCAGTACTTCCTGAGAAATAATGATAACAATGTTTCATGGGGAAATCCAAGATGGCTGCCTGGTGGCCATATTGGATTTTCGAATCGGACCAGAAAAGGTATCTTGCACAACTAGACCCTGAGGGGGAACCTGTGTACCGAATTTGAGAAAGATCCATGCAGTAGTTCCTGAGAAATCGATAACAAGGTTTTCATGGAGAAATCCAAGATGGCTGCCTGGTGGCCATATTGGATTTTCAAATCGGACCAGAAAAGGTATCTTGCACAACTAGACCCCGAGGGGAACCTGTGTACTGAATTTGAGAAAGAACCATGCAGTAGTTCCTGAGAAATAGCGATAACAAGGTTTCATGGAGAAATCCAAGATGGCTGCCTGGTGGCCATATTGGATTTTCAAATCGATCCAGTAAAGGTATTTTGCACAACTGGACCTCAAGGGGAACATGTGTACCAAATTTGAGAAAGATCCATGCAGTAGTTCCCGACAAATCGCGATAACAAGGTTTCATGGGGAAATCCAAGATGGCTGCCTGGTGGCCAAATGGAATTTTCAAATCGGACCAGAAAAGGTATCTTGCACAACTAGACCCCGAGGGGAACCTGTGTACCGAATTTGAGAAAGATCCATGCAGTAGTTCCTGAGAAATCGCGATAACAAGGTTTCATGGAGAAATCCAAGATGGCTGCCTGGTGGCCATATTGGATTTTCAAATCGGACCAGAAAAGGTATCTTGCACAACTAGACCCCGAGGGGAACCTGAGTACCAAATTTGAGAAAGATCCATGCAGTAGTTCCTGAGAAATCGCGATAACAAGGTTTCATGGAGAAATCCAAGATGGCTGCCTGGTGGCCATATTGGATTTTCAAATCGCACCAGAAAAGGTATCTTGCACAACTAGACCCCGAGGGGAACCTGTGTACCGAATTTGAGAAAGATCCATGCAGTAGTTCGTGAGAAATCGCCATAACAAGGTTTCATGGAGAAATCCAAGATGGCTGCCTGGTGGCCATATTGGTTTTCAAATCGGACCAGAAAAGGTATCTTGCACAACTAGACCCCGAGGGGAACCTGTGTACCGAATTTGAGAAAGATCCATGCAGTAGTTCCTGAAAAATCGCGATAACAAGGTTTCATGGAGAAATCCAAGATGGCTGCCTGGTGGCCATATTGGATTTTCGAATCGAACCAGAAAAGGTATCTTGCACAACTAGACAGCGAGGGGAACCTGTGTACCAAATTTGAGAAAGATCCATGCAGTAGTTCCTGAGAAATCGCGATAACAAGGTTTCATGGAGAAATCCAAGATGGCTGCCTGGTGGCCATATTGGATTTTCAAATCGAACCAGTAAAGGTATCTTGCACAACTGGACCCCAAGGGGAACCTGTGTACCAAATTTGAGAAAGATCCATGCAGTAGTTCCTGACAAATCGCGATAACAAGGTTTCATGGGGAAATCCAAGATGGCTGCCTGTCGGCCATATCAGATTTTCGAATCGGACCAGAAAAGGTATCTTGCACAACTAGACCCCAAGGGATCCTGTCTACCAAATTTGAAAAAGATCCATGCAGTAGTTCCTGAGAAATCGCAATAAGGTTTCATGGGGAAATCCAAGATGGCCGTCTTGTGGCCATATTGGATTTTCGATTCGGAACGAAAAAGGTATCTGGCACAACCAAACCCTAAGGGGAAGCTGTGTACCAAATTTGAGAAAGATCCATGGAGTACTTCTTGAGAAATGACGATAACAAAGTTTCATGAGGAAATCCAAGATGGCTGCATGGTGGCCATATTGGATTTTCGAATCGGACCAGAAAAGATATCTTGCACAACGAGACCGCAAGGGGAACCTGTGTACCAAATTTGAGAAACATCCATGGAGTATTTCCTGAGAAATGACGATAATGTTTCATGGTGTAATCCAAGATGGCTGCCTGGTGGCCATATTGGATTTTCAAATCGGACCAGAAAAGGTATCTTGCACAACTAGACCCCGAGGGGAACCTGAGTATCAAATTTGAGAAAGATTCATGCAGTAGTTCCTGAGAAATCGCGATAACAAGGTTTCATGGAGAAATCCAAGATGGCTGCCTGGTGGCCATATTGGATTTTCAAATCGGACCAGAAAAGGTAACTTGCACAACTAGACCCCGAGGGGAACCTGTGTACCGAATTTGAGAAAGATCCATGCAGTAGTTCGTGAGAAATCGCGATAACAAGGTTTCATGGATAAATCCAAGATGGCTGGCTGGTGGCCATATTGGTTTTCAAATCGGACCAGAAAAGGTATCTTGCACAACTAGACCCCGAGGGGAACCTGTGTACCGAATTTGAGAAAGATCCATGCAGTAGTTCCTGAGAAATCGCGATAACAAGGTTTCATGGGGAAATCCAAGATGGCTGCCTGGCGGCCATATTGGATTTTCGAATCCGACCAGATAAGGTATCTTGCACAACTAGACTCCAAGGGGAACCCGTACGAATTTGAGAAAGATCCATGCAGTAGTTCCCGAGAAATCGCGATAACAAGGTTTCATGGAGAAATCCAAGATGGCTGCCTGGTGGCCATATTGGATTTTCAAATCGAACCAGAAAAGGTATCTTGCACAACTGGACCTCAAAAGGTATCTTGCACACAGGGAACCTGTGTACCAAATTTGAGAAAGATCCATGCAGTAGTTCCTGAGAAATCGCGATAACAAGGTTTCATGGAGAAATCCAAGATGGCTGCCTGGTGGCCATATTGGATTTTCAAATCGAACCAGAAAAGGTATCTTGCACAACTGGACCTCAAAAGGTATCTTGCACACAGGGAACCTGTGTACCAAATTTGAGAAAGATCCATGCAGTAGTTCCTGAGAAATCGCGATAACAAGGTTTCATGGGGAAATCCAAGATGGCTGCCTGGTGGCCAAATGGAATTTTCAAATCGGACCAGAAAAGGTATCTTGCACAACTAGACCCCGAGGGATACCTGTGTATCGAATTTGAGAAAGATCCATGCAGTAGTTCCTGAGAAATCGCGATAACAGAGTTTCATGGAGAAATCCAAGATGGCTGCCTGGTGGCCATATTGGATTTTCAAATCGGACCAGAAAAGGTATCTTGCCCAACTAGACCCCGAGGGGAACCTGAGTACCAAATTTGAGAAAGATCCATGCAGTAGTTCCTGAGAAATCGCGATAACAAGGTTTCATGGAGAAATCCAAGATGGCTGCCTGGTGGCCATATTGGATTTTCAAATCGAACCAGTAAAGGTATCTTGCACAACTGGACCTCAAGGGGAACCTGTGTACCAAATTTGAGAAAGATCCATGCAGTAGTTCCTGACAAATCGCGATAACAAGGTTTCATGGGGAAATCCAAGATGGCTGCCTGGTGGCCAAATGGAATTTTCAAATCGGACCAGAAAAGGTATCTTGCACAACTAGACCCCGAGGGGTACCTGTGTATCGAATTTGAGAAAGATCCATGCAGTAGTTCCTGAGAAATCGCGATAACAAGAGTTTCATGGAGAAATCCAAGATGGCTGCCTGGTGGCCATATTGGATTTTCAAATCGAACCAGAAAAGGTATCTTGCACAACTAGACCCCGAGGGGAACCTGAGTACCAAATTTGAGAAAGATCCATGCAGTAGTTCCTGAGAAATCGCGATAACAAGGTTTCATGGAGAAATCCAAGATGGCTGCCTGGTGGCCATATTGGATTTTCAAATCGCACCAGAAAAGGTATCTTGCACAACTAGACCCCGAGGGGAACCTGTGTACCGAATTTGAGAAAGATCCATGCAGTAGTTCGTGAGAAATCGCCATAACAAGGTTTCATGGAGAAATCCAAGATGGCTGCCTGGTGGCCATATTGGTTTTCAAATCGGACCAGAAAAGGTATCTTGCACAACTAGACCCCGAGGGGAACCTGTGTACCGAATTTGAGAAAGATCCATGCAGTAGTTCCTGAAAAATCGCGATAACAAGGTTTCATGGAGAAATCCAAGATGGCTGCCTGGTGGCCATATTGGATTTTCGAATCGAACCAGAAAAGGTATCTTGCACAACTAGACAGCGAGGGGAACCTGTGTACCAAATTTGAGAAAGATCCATGCAGTAGTTCCTGAGAAATCGCGATAACAAGGTTTCATGGAGAAATCCAAGATGGCTGCCTGGTGGCCATATTGGATTTTCAAATCGAACCAGTAAAGGTATCTTGCACAACTGGACCCCAAGGGGAACCTGTGTACCAAATTTGAGAAAGATCCATGCAGTAGTTCCTGACAAATCGCGATAACAAGGTTTCATGGGGAAATCCAAGATGGCTGCCTGTCGGCCATATCAGATTTTCGAATCGGACCAGAAAAGGTATCTTGCACAACTAGACCCCAAGGGATCCTGTCTACCAAATTTGAAAAAGATCCATGCAGTAGTTCCTGAGAAATCGCAATAAGGTTTCATGGGGAAATCCAAGATGGCCGTCTTGTGGCCATATTGGATTTTCGATTCGGAACGAAAAAGGTATCTGGCACAACCAAACCCTAAGGGGAAGCTGTGTACCAAATTTGAGAAAGATCCATGGAGTACTTCTTGAGAAATGACGATAACAAAGTTTCATGAGGAAATCCAAGATGGCTGCATGGTGGCCATATTGGATTTTCGAATCGGACCAGAAAAGATATCTTGCACAACGAGACCGCAAGGGGAACCTGTGTACCAAATTTGAGAAACATCCATGGAGTATTTCCTGAGAAATGACGATAATGTTTCATGGTGTAATCCAAGATGGCTGCCTGGTGGCCATATTGGATTTTCAAATCGGACCAGAAAAGGTATCTTGCACAACTAGACCCCGAGGGGAACCTGAGTATCAAATTTGAGAAAGATTCATGCAGTAGTTCCTGAGAAATCGCGATAACAAGGTTTCATGGAGAAATCCAAGATGGCTGCCTGGTGGCCATATTGGATTTTCAAATCGGACCAGAAAAGGTAACTTGCACAACTAGACCCCGAGGGGAACCTGTGTACCGAATTTGAGAAAGATCCATGCAGTAGTTCGTGAGAAATCGCGATAACAAGGTTTCATGGAGAAATCCAAGATGGCTGCCTGGTGGCCATATTGGTTTTCAAATCGGACCAGAAAAGGTATCTTGCACAACTAGACCCCGAGGGGAACCTGTGTACCGAATTTGAGAAAGATCCATGCAGTAGTTCCTGAAAAATCGCGATAACAAGGTTTCATGGAGAAATCCAAGATGGCTGCCTGGTGGCCATATTGGATTTTCGAATCGGACCAGAAAAGGTATCTTGCACAACTAGACAGCGAGGGGAACCTGTGTACAAAAATTTGAGAAAGATCCATGCAGTAGTTCCTGAGAAATCGCGATAACAAGGTTTCATGGAGAAATCCAAGAAGGCTGCCTGGTGGCCATATTGGATTTTCATATCAGACCAGAAAAGGTATCTTGCACAACTAGACCCCGAGGGGAACCTGTGTACCGAATTTGAGAAAGATCCATATAGTAGTTCCTGAGAAATCGCGATAACAAGGTTTCATGGAGAAATCCAAGATGGCTGCCTGGTGGCCATATTGGATTTTCAAATCGGACCAGAAAAGGTATCTTGCACAACTAGACACCGAGGGGAACCTGTGTGCCGACTTTGAGAAAGATCCATGCAGTAGTTCCTGAGAAATCGTGATAACAAGGTTTCATGGATAAATCCAAGATGGCTGCCTGGTGGCCATATTGGATTTTCAAGTCGGACCAGAAAAGGTATCTTGCACAACTAGCCCCCGAGGGGAACCTGTGTACCGAATTTGAGAAAGATCCATGCAGTAGTTCCTGATAAATCGCGATAACAAGGTTTCATGGAGAAATCCAAGATGGCTGCCTGGTGGCCATATTGGATTTTCGAATCAGACCAGAAAAGGTATCTTGCACAACTAGACCCCAAGGGGAACCTATGTACCAAATTTGAGAAAGATCCATGCTGTAGTTCCTGACAAATCGCGATAAAAATGTTTCATGGGGAAATCCAAGATGGCTGCCTGGTGGCCATATTGGATTTTCAAATCGGACCAGAAAAGGTATCTTGCACAACTAGACCCAGAGGGGAACCTGTTTATCAAATTTGAGAAAGATCCATGCAGTAGTTCCTGAGAAATCGCGATAACAAGGTTTCATGGAGAAATCCAAGATGGCCGCCTGGTGGCCATATTGGATTTTCAAATCGGACCAGAAAAGGTATCTTGGATTTTCAAATCGACCAGAAAAGGTATCTTGCACAACTAGACCCCGAGGGGAACCAGAATTTGAATTTGAGAAAGATCCATGCAGTAGTTCCTGAGAAATCGCGATAACAAGGTTTCATGGAGAAATCCAAGATGGCTGCCTGGTGGCCATATTGGATTTTCAAATCGGACCAGAAAAGGTATCTTGCACAACTAGACTCCGAGGGGAACCTGTGTACCGAATTTGAGAAAGATCCAAGCAGTAGTTCCTGAGAAATCGCGATAACAAGGTTTCATGGGGAAATCCAAGATGGCTGCCTGGTGGCCATATTGGATTTTCGAATCGGACCAGAAAATGTATCTTGCACAACTAGACCCCAAGGGGAACCTGTGTACCAAATTTGAGAAAGATCCATGCAGTAGTTCCTGAGAAATCGCGATAACAAGTTTTCATGGAGAAATCCAAGATGGCTGCCTGGTGGCCATATTGGATTTTCAAATCGGACCAGAAAAGGTATCTTGCACAACTAGACCCCGAGGGGAACCTGTGTACCAAATTTGAGAAAGATCCATGCAGTAATTCCTGAGAAATCGCGATAACAAGGTTTCATGGAGAAATCCAAGATGGCTGCCTGGTGGCCATATTGGATTTTCATATCGGACCAGAAAAGGTATCTTGCACAACTAGATCCCGGGGGGAACCTGTGTACCGAACTTGAGAAAGATCCATGCAGTAGTTCCTGAGAAATCGCGATAACAAGGTTTCATGGAGAAATCCAAGATGGCTGCCTGGTGGCCATATTGGATTTTCATATCGGACCAGAAAAGGTATCTTGGACAACTAGACCCCGAGGGAAACCTGTGTACCGAATTTGAGAAAGATCCATGCAGTAGTTCCTGAGAAATCGCGATAACAAGGTTTCATGGAGAAATCCAAGATGGCTCCCTGGTGGCCATATTGGATTTTCAAATCGGACCAGAAAATATATCTTGCACAACTAGACCCCGAGGGGAACCTGTGTACCGAATTTGAGAAAGATCCATGCATTAGTTCCTGAGAAATCGCGATAACAAGGTTTCATGGGGAAATCCAACATGGCAGCCTGGTGGCCATATTGGATTTTCAAATCGGACCAGAAAAGATGTCTTGCACAACTAGACCCCGAGGGGAACCTGTGTACCGAATTTGAGAAAGATCCATGCAGTAGTTCCTGAGAAATCGCGATAACAAGGTTTCATGGAGAAATCCAAGATGGCTGCCTGGTGGCCATATTGGATTTCCAAATCGGACCAGAAAAGGTATCTTGCACAACTAGACCCCGAGGGGAACCTGTGTACCGAATTTGAGAATGATCCATGCCGTAGTTCCTGAGAAATCGCGATAACAAGGTTTCATGGAGAAATCCAAGATGGCTGCCTGGTGGCCATATTGGATTTTCAAATCGGACCAGAAAAGATATCTTGCACAACTAGACCCCGAGGGGAACCTGTGTACCGAACTTGAGAAAGATCCATGCAGTAGTTCCTGAGAAATCGCGATAACAAGGTTTCATGGAGAAATCCAAGATGGCTGCCTGGTGGACATATTGGATTTTCAAATCGGACCAGAAAAGGTATCTTGCACAACTAGACCCCAAGGGGAACCTGTGCACCAAATTTGAGAAAGATCCATGCAATAGTTCCTGAGAAATCGCGATAACAAGGTTTAATGGGAAAATCAAAGATGTCTGCCGGGTGGCCATATTGGATTTCCGAATGGGACCAGAAAAGGTATCTTGCACAACTAGACCCCGAGGGGAACCTGTTTATCAAATTTGAGAAAGATCCATGCAGTAGTTCCTGAGAAATCGCGATAACAAGGTTTCCTGGAGAAATCCAAGATGGCCGCCTGGTGGCCATATTGGATTTTCAAATCGGACCAGAAAAGGTATATTGGATTTTCAAATCGGACCAGAAAAGGTATCTTGCACAACTAGACCCCGAGGGGAACCAGTGTACCGAATTTGAGAAAGATCCATGCAGTAGTTCCTGAGAAATCGCGATAACAAGGTTTCATGGAGAAATCCAAGATGGCTGCCTGGTGGCCATATTGGATTTTCAAATCGGACCAGAAAAGGTATCTTGCACAACTAGACTCCGAGGGGAACCTGTGTACCGAATTTGAGAAAGATCCAAGCAGTAGTTCCTGAGAAATCGCGATAACAAGGTTTCATGGGGAAATCCAAGATGGCTGCCTGGTGGCCATATTGGATTTTCGAATCGGACCAGAAAATGTATCTTGCACAACTAGACCCCAAGGGGAACCTGTGTACCAAATTTGAGAAAGATCCATGCAGTAGTTCCTGAGAAATCGCGATAACAAGTTTTCATGGAGAAATCCAAGATGGCTGCCTGGTGGCCATATTGGATTTTCAAATCGGACCAGAAAAGGTATCTTGCACAACTAGACCCCGAGGGGAACCTGTGTACCAAATTTGAGAAAGATCCATGCAGTAATTCCTGAGAAATCGCGATAACAAGGTTTCATGGAGAAATCCAAGATGGCTGCCTGGTGGCCATATTGGATTTTCATATCGGACCAGAAAAGGTATCTTGCACAACTAGATCCCGGGGGGAACCTGTGTACCGAACTTGAGAAAGATCCATGCAGTAGTTCCTGAGAAATCGCGATAACAAGGTTTCATGGAGAAATCCAAGATGGCTGCCTGGTGGCCATATTGGATTTTCATATCGGACCAGAAAAGGTATCTTGGACAACTAGACCCCGAGGGAAACCTGTGTACCGAATTTGAGAAAGATCCATGCAGTAGTTCCTGAGAAATCGCGATAACAAGGTTTCATGGAGAAATCCAAGATGGCTCCCTGGTGGCCATATTGGATTTTCAAATCGGACCAGAAAATATATCTTGCACAACTAGATCCCGAGGGGAACCTGTGTACCGAATTTGAGAAAGATCCATGCATTAGTTCCTGAGAAATCGCGATAACAAGGTTTCATGGGGAAATCCAACATGGCAGCCTGGTGGCCATATTGGATTTTCAAATCGGACCAGAAAAGATGTCTTGCACAACTAGACCCCGAGGGGAACCTGTGTACCGAATTTGAGAAAGATCCATGCAGTAGTTCCTGAGAAATCGCGATAACAAGGTTTCATGGAGAAATCCAAGATGGCTGCCTGGTGGCCATATTGGATTTCCAAATCGGACCAGAAAAGGTATCTTGCACAACTGGACCCCGAGGGGAACCTGTGTACCGAATTTGAGAAAGATCCATGCCGTAGTTCCTGAGAAATCGCGATAACAAGGTTTCATGGAGAAATCCAAGATGGCTATCTGGTGGCCATATTGGATTTTCAAATCGGACCAGAAAAGATATCTTGCACAACTAGACCCCGAGGGGAACCTGTGTACCGAACTTGAGAAAGATCCATGCAGTAGTTCCTGAGAAATCGCGATAACAAGGTTTCATGGGGAAATCCAAGATGGCCGCCTTGTGGCCATATTGGATTTTCGAATCGGACCAGAAAAGGTATCTTGCACAACTAGACCCCAAGGGGAACCTGTGCACCAAATTTGAGAAAGATCCATGCAATAGTTCCTGAGAAATCGCGATAACAAGGTTTCATGGGAAAATCAAAGATGTCTGCCGGGTGGCCATATTGGATTTCCGAATGGGACCAGAAAAGGTATCTTGCACAACTAGACCCCAAGGGGAACCTGTGTACCAAATTTGATAAAGATCCATGGAGTAGTTCCTGAGAAATCGCGATAACAAGGTTTCGTGGGGAAATCCAAGATGGCTGCCTGGCGGCCATATTGGATTTTCAAATCGGGCCAGAAGAGGTATCTTGCACAACCAAACCCCAAGGGGAACCTGTGTACCAAATTTGAGAAAGACCCATAAAGTAGTTCCTGAGAAATCGCGATAACAAGAATTGTTTGCGGACGGACGGACGACGGACCACGGACGAAAAGCGATTTGACCAGCCCACCATTTGGTGATGGTGGGCTAAAAAGGTATTAATTTTACTGGTATAAAATTTTTTACAAAAAGCGCATTGATTTTCATATATTTAATAAAGTAGCGGTAATATGTGTGGAATAAAACGTATGGAGTGTTGAAATTTTCAGCGAAAACCAACCCCTGGCCTCGAGACCACTAACATCGTGTTCTACATCGCGAGAAAAAGAAAACAAGGCGCCACCCATAGTAAAATCCGCAGGAAAAAAATGATCACCCTTATCTCATACATGCATTCCCCGGAGAAGTCACTGGGGTCTAATGTGTAGGGTCACTCTGGCTGGACCGTCACGTGACCGGAAGTGACACCACAGTAAGTGTCCCGGATTTGACCCGGGTGTCACAGTAAGTGACCTGAAGTGACATCACCTCCGCAGGACCTTCATTTTTGACCCATCATTTTTGACCCATCATTTTTGACCCATCATTTTCACTCTTCCTACTACTGACCACTGAATGAGAGAGGCAGAATTCCACTTCAGAGATAGATTTGACTACTTCAAACAGTACCGTTGTAACTTCCCAGCTTACATATGACCAGAATTATGAAACAAGTTGAGCTTTACTTTGAATACGATTCCGATATCCTCTAGTAAGCACGATGCTACGATTCCGATATCCTCTTTTAAGCACGATACTTAAAGCTGAAAATATTCACACAGATTTTGGCCCCGTTGAATAATACCCGACGGAACTAATCCATATGAAAGTGCCGAGTTTACTACGCCATACTGCCAACTTCTCATCCGAGTACAGTTGCCTCCATCGAATATATAAAGCCGGAGTCGGATGAGAAAATTTTCAGTCTGAACTGACTCCCAAACAGTCCGCATCATATTTATTCTGTCGTTGTTGCCCAAATTTGGACTCCGTACGTGAGCAACAGATTCTATCACACGTCTAAATATATCTGAAAAACTGGGTAATATAATGAGGGATCTGACTATTTAAACACGATTTATCCCGTCAAAGGCTTCTCCAGCATTGTATCTCAATGTACATCCCTCGCCAAAGAGGGAACACGAAGGGACTACTGTTCATTTTATTTTATGATTATTGAGGTTCAATATGGTGCATTTCAAATGCGCTGTGTATTACTGACTTCAAAATTACTGTAATTCAGAAAGTTCATTCCAAAGTAAAGTTGTGATATGTTATGCCTACTAATCAGGCATTTCCATACTCAATTGCAAATTCCTAAATACGGAGGTTTTTATTGTTACCCCGTCCAATTTTAACTCATCCATCAGTAATATAGAAATGTGAAATCTCTTAGCATTCCTGGTAAAGAAATCGGGTGGATGAATGAAGCGAAAATGACACTTGAGCTTTGATCTTAGGTTGACATCGCACCTTGGAGAGGTCATTCCTGATCACATGACTGGTGGGTGGATGCAAAACTAAGACTTAGAAAACAGTCGGACATCTTGTCAAAATTTCGGAAAAACGGACCTTACACCCAGTCAAATGGGCCTATATGCACAATATTGGGTCCACTTAGGTCTTGCGGGATGTCGAATTAAAGCGCTGGTCGAGGGCACTTCGGGTAAAGTAATTATCGAATTGATAAAATAAGGTAGCTACCTCGTCTTCCTCACTTAGGCGTGGCTGGGATGCAAAATCACTGGGATCTCTATGCTTTATAAATATGAAGTCAGTATATTTGTCTGTGGGATCATGCGACTTCTTGTCAGCACGTCGGCATCGTTTCTTCGCCGGCATCTTTTTCCACCAATCCTCGATATATTGCTGAAATATTGCTGAACGCGACGTTAAACCTTAATTCTCTCTCTCTCTCTCTCTCTCTCCACCATCTATTGATGTAATTGCGTTTCATTCCCTGGAAGGTAGTTTGCTTATCAGCGGCCAAGCTTTCAGCCTGGTTGTCAGTGGTTAGGGTCGCAGTATCAGCCGGTACGCTCTCAGTGTCTGCATCGGCTTATACCCCCCATTTTGCTGTATTCATGTATATTATTCTGGTGTCGCATCATATCGCGCTGTCTGGTCAACGTGCTTTCGCACAAGAATTAGTTAAGACTGCTTTTATAGACGCAACACAGTAATGCCCTGCAAACATCTATATTAGCACCTCAACGCCCTAGTAAAGCTCAGAAGCTTTGATTGGTCTACATGATCACGTGATATCCTATTGAATAGACAATCAACGAAACGTAATGACGCGCATCAATGCCCGTCGTTAGGCTTTACACTCGTCTGAACGCCTTAACGCTATATCGTAACGGCTTAACGCTCTATCGCTATGCCATAACGTAATCGGCTATTTCCGTATTGGCGGAGCTTAGCCTCTCATATAGAACGAACAAAGAGCCACCCGTGGTTGGCGTATGGCAACCACGTTGTCAGCTGCCTACGAAATAGCGTCTTTGATAATCGAGCGATTCGGTCGCATTTTATTATGTAATGAAGTTAATTTTAATCATAAAAACATAATGCATTCAAATTATACAAAATTATTTCTATGTTAATTGAATACTAGTGGTTTGTGCTGTGAGGCGGGATGATCATCCTCACAGGGCGCAGTCAAGTTCCGCCGCAAATTAATTGTGTGCATGCGCGAACGTGATCCCGTTTCCGCTCCCAGAAATTCGCTAGGCCAGAGATCATTTTCGCAGCTACTGAGTTGACACATTATTTGGCCACTGGCCATTGACTCTTGATGGAAGTGCAGTCATCGCCTGAAGAGATGTCCTTTCAAGGATGTGGCCTCAGCTGGGGGTTCCGCTGATACCTTATAGACGGAAATGGCGTCATTATCGGGAGCGGATTTCGGGTTACCGCCCACAGAGGCTATGAAAACCGCGGTCAAACTGTGAAAACGGCTTATGATATAGGTGAGTGTATGTGTGTAGGGATCTAACTCTCCATTATTAGAGCTACTGCGCTGTGACGTGCACTGAGCACGATTCACTCATTGACTCACTCATTTGTACCTCATCCGATCACTCAGTCACGTCTAACTCGCTAACTCAAAACCATACAGGAGGTGGTAACTCTGTTAGGCTAGACAGGCTCATCATGCCCTGCTCACTGCAACCTATGATGCCCACGCTATCCCACAAGCCTTGTGAACAAATGGGTGTAATGTCCGCCATTCCTGGCGACATGTCCTGTAATATCCATTATTTCGAATTTTGTGTTTGTCCGGAATGCTCTTTTGCATCCACCCGCCAGTAACCTGACCCGAAGTACCCTCGACGAACGCTTCAATACGAGACCCTGCGCAACCCATGTGAACCTAAGGTGATTTATCCAGACCGATTTGGCTAGATGTAAAGTCCGTTTCCTGATATTTGGCGAGATCTGTGGCCATTTCCCAAGTCCTACTTTTCACGTGACCGGAAGTGACCTCTTCAAGTTGCCATAGTAACCCAAGGTCAAGGGTTGGAGGTCAGTTACGCCAGATTTCCCAACCAAGAGATTTAACCTTTCTATACAACTGGTGGATAGGTCAAAATACTGAACTGGCTGACAATCGCAATAAGGGTTCTCAATTTGTATTTAGGAATTTGCCATTCCGGTTTGCACAAATAGTCTCCAACGGCAACAGCAACTCTCGCATGTCCCCCTTGGCACAGTATACGGTCAACATTGGTGGGCCTGGAACAGTATCGTCATATCGGGAATTGAAAAAGGGATCGCATGTGGAGTGCATCGTATAGAGCCTCAAGAAATATCAAATTGTACGAAGAATGGTCCCTTCGTGCGACCTCTTTGCCGAGTGAGATAAATCGAAATACAAAACTGTAGAAACTGGTGATGGGATCAACAAGTTTCATTTTGTTGAGGAAACACTGACCGGTATGACTAAATCGTGTTGAGTAGTCTAATCCTTTATTTTATTACCCAGTTTTATCCAGATATATTTATATTGTTTGAGAATAAATGTGTAATAGAATATGATGCTCACAGAGTTCGAATTTGGGCTGTTGAAAACGACAGCATAAATATGATGTGCACAGTTCGAGTGTCGGTTCAGACTGGCAAGTTTCTCGGTCGACTCCGGCTTTATATATGATGTGGAGGCAACGGTAGTGGGATGAGAAGTTGCCAGTATGGCGTCGTAAACTCGGCACAATAGGTACACTTTCATATGGATTAGTTCAGGCGGGTGTTATTCAACGGGGTCTATAATCTGTGTGAATATTTTTTCGCTACCATTCGTGCATTAAATAAGGTCATGTCAGATTTAACATCCAAAATGCATTAAGATTCAGGATATAAATGTATTGGGTTGGGTGTGTAGGACTATTACATCTTACTCGGTTTTGCTCATGAGATCAGAATTTTATTGTGAGCTTACAAAATTCTCAATTTCATATCGCAATACCTCGTGTTGAAAAGTCAACACTTTGGAAGTTATCCTTATTGATTGAGGGTGTCTGATTCCATGCTGCTTCAAAGATTTGGTGGATCTCACCAAGTCGCTAAAGCTTGACAAACATAGCCCCCTTTGGACCAATATTGGTCCATCTCGACTCCAAGACGTCCATTCCAATGCCCTTACTATATTACTCCACCTCAGGGCGTTCCACCCCACACCCATCTAGTCGGACGCTCCTCCACGAGTACTATACAATGACATATCCCTCGACCCATTCGGATCAATAGTGGTCCACCTCGACCCCAAAACGTCCACCACAGATCTGCTTATGTATTACGCATGCGCAGTCAGAACTCTCAGTGAAAGTCACCCCTTGGCCGCGAGACCCCTGCCGTCGTCTTCTACATGATGAGGCAGAGAAAACAGGTACCCACTCTCCATACCGCAAATGTCCATGGGGGTTTTCCCATGTGACACCCCCCACGGCCATTCGGGCCAATATTGGTCCATCTCTCTCTGTCACAAATTGTAATGATAGATAACCATGTGTGAAATTGTGATTTTTGTTATACAAATTATCCTGTTAGATAAACCTGTGTATGTTGTGATTATTGTAATCCACGTGTAGTACGCGACACTGTATATGCTAATGCATACTGCTTGTTATCACGCCTAATTGACAATGCTCACACAGAGTGATTGTAATGTGTCGATAGAATGTGACATGCCGTGTGCAGATGATCATTGTTAGCTGAACACGCGTGCACCGGGACTGGTGTCATGTGACTGTAGTACACGGTAGTCTTATGCAAATGAACACCTGCATGGCAGGTTGCTCTGGCGGGAACCAGCCAGTGCGCGGTGTAAAGTCAAGAATGCCGGTCGATGATTTAGGCCTGGCTATTTGAAAATAATATAGGAGCGATTATGCAGAAATGATTGTCGGTTTTACAGTTCAAAACATTTGTGTGCGTGTTTTAACTATGTCAGCGCGGCTCCAGTGGGACATGTAATATCTGGAAATAAAACAGGATTCATATTTACATCGTCTTTGCGCACTTCTTTCGACCATGTTCCAGAACTTATTCGTGACACACTCCCAAAACGTCCATTCCCATGTCCTTTTTTCCTTTTTAACGTCAGTTCCACACCACACCCATCCAGACGGATGCTCCTCCACGAGTGCTTCACTATGATACCTCCGATGGCCCATCCCCCCCCCCCCCACACTTCTGCCTATGTACTACGCATGCCCAGTGAGAACTTTTCACCACAGACGTATATAGATCTGCCCTCTGGTAGGTATATTTGGGGCAAGGGCGAAGCCCGCGCCCTTAAATTGATCAACTTTCCCACACTAACCGTGCGTAACCTAACCATTGAGCACGCCTATGAAAACACTTTCTATTCTATTGCACTACCCAAATTAGATTATCAACCAAGTTTATAATGAAAAGTTGAAACATATTTTAAACTTTGACAAACTTTCTCTCCTTCTTGAAAAAACTTGAGAGCGTCCACTGATGCTCTCGTCTCGGTTGGCATCGTGTCAATGTCAGTTGACGAGTTTATGTGGTCTCTCAAATGGGAAGTGATACGGTCAGCTGTGTGGAAATTATGTGGATATATGTCTATTTGTGTCGCTCTGTTAATCAATTTCACGATGGAAACATCAGCTAAACTTGATAAAGAAATTTCAACTTGTAATTTATGTGTTTATTTCATTCGATTGTTACTTGTATGAAAGCAAAAGTCCCTTTCCTCGTCCGACTTGTGAAATGGAATCTCCCAATGAACACCTGCACTTGACGGGTGTTGATTTGGCTAAAACGTGTAATAAATGCACGGTTAGCTCGATGCTATTGACACAAGTGTTATAGAATAGGGTATTTTTAACCTTGCGTAGTATGGTCTGACTGGTGGTGTAGTGGATAACGTGCCCGGCTTTGGAGCGTACAGTGTGGGTTCGACTCCCGCTAGGGCCAACGGGATTCCCCTTCTCTCGTTGTTTGGCTATGCATGATGGGGATTATAACCTAGAAGCTATACTCTTGACCTCGAAGGTCAATTGCCCACCGGACATTCCCGGAGATTCTAGGACATTGCCGACGATTTTTGGACATTCCCGGAGATGACTGCAAATGGTCAAAGATTTCTGGAGATTCAGGCGAATCGACATTAACATTGACGTGACTGGGAATTTACATGAATGGGGACTATTTTCTGTCCGCGGAGGTTTATCCCGGAAGTGACGGCATCACCGCCGGACCTGATCGCATCACCGCGGAGGAATACAGATACATCCCCGGTGTCATTTCCAGTCAAGTGACCGGAAATATAGCGGCCTTGACCTTCAGCCCAGAGAGAGCAATAGGCCTCCAGATACTCTTTTTATACTACTGTCATTTCACACCTAGTTTTCAGGCAAACAGACCGGCGGACAACGTCAACATCGCTGCACCTCAATGGTTTAATGAACAGTTTTTGAACAAGTGAATAGTTTTTGAACAAATGAGTAATGACTACATTGTCACAACCTGCAACTGTGGCAGTAATTCGATACCGCTTTTCAACGTGACTTTACATGTTAGCATATGGAACAATGGCCGACCACTTCCCCCATTTGCTACTATTGGAAATCCCGTAAATTCACGTCACTTCGTCTTACATGAACTATATGCCAGTAATTCAGTGAAGACATATCAGCAGAGTGCGTGGTCTTCATATGAGCACTTACTCACGCACGTTAGAAAAGAAAGGATGTTCTTATAGTCATCTGAATTTAGGATTATCATAATCAGAAACGTCTTAGCCCATACGATTTATTGATGGGAGATTCACTTGCACCTGTATTTGCGGTAGAGATATAGCTCCATCTGCTAGCGTTTCCATGCCAAGGAAAGTAATTTTCGACTTCCAGTCCACAATTTTAGGTAACGTGACATAGGTCCGATACGACTGGCCCGTGTCGTCTATACTGAATTGACAGACGAAATAGCCGTGATGGCGTTGGCGGTGCCTTGGTCCAAGCATCATGTGTGCTAAGTTTCAAAACATGCGGTTCAGCCGATTCGTCAGAGATTGCTTTGGGAATTAGGTCAATCCAAGATGGCTACCCAGACTTTTGGCTAATCAGCTTCTTAGGAGGCAGGCACAGTCCTGGCACTGTACCTCATATAATTATGGTGTTCTATTTGTGCCAATTTGATCTCGCGCGTCGACTTGCAAAAGTCGACGCACGACGCGCGACGCGAAAAGTCGACGTCGTGTTTTGAAACGCGACGTCGCCCTTTCCGTCGCGCGTCGAGTTTTACAATGTTAAAGAGATAGGCCAAAACTCGACGTCGTGTTTCAAAAGTCGACGTCGCCTTTTGGCCTATCTCTTAGCATTGTAAAAGTCGACGCGCGACGCGCGACGGAGAGGGCGACGTCGCCTTTCAAAACGCGACGTCGACTTTTCGCGTCGCGCGTCGTGCGTCGCCTTTTTGAAGAATCAAAACTCGACGCGCGACGCGCGATGGAAAAAGTCGACGTCGCGTTTTAAAAGGCGACGTCGCCCTCTCCGTCGCGCGTTGTGCGTCGTGCGTCGGGTTTAATAATGTTAAAGTATGGTGTTCTATTTGTGCCAATTTGATCTTGCGCGTCGACGTGCAAAAGTCGACGTGCGACGCGAAAAGTCGACGTCGTGTTTTGAAACGCGACGTCGCCCTTTCCGTCGCGCGTCGACTTTTACAATGTTAAAGACATAGGCCAAAGCTCGACGTCGTGTTTCAAAAGTCGACGTCGACTTTTGGAGAGACGGAGAGCGCGACGGAGAGGGCGACGTCGCCTTTCAAAACGCGACATCGACTTTTTGCGTCGCGCGTCGTGCGTCGCCTTTTTGAAGAATCAAAACTCGACGCGCGACGGAAAAAGTCGACGTCGCGTTTTAAAAGGCGACGTCGCCCTTTCCGTCGCGCGTCGCCTTTTGCAATGTTAAAGAGATAGGCCAAAACTCGACGTCGTGTTTCAAAAGTCGACGTCGACTTTTGCCCTGTCTCCTACCATTGTAAAAGTCGACGCGCGACGCGCGACGGAGAGGGCGACATCGCCTTTCAAAACGCGACGTCGACTTTTTCCGTCGCGCGTCGCGTCGCGCATTCGCGTCGCGTGGCGCATTCGCGTCGCGCGTCGCCTTTTGGTTTACAAGAGTGCGCATGTCTGGGGAGCATGTATTCCATATT